>WSXT02084789.1:0-11897 GCA_011762715.2 Neuroterus valhalla
CTATAAAAATTCGTCTGCATTGATAAAACGCAGACGAGTTAGCTTACCCCGGAAGGGATTTGGCTTAATGGTATAATGATAAATAATATACAAATTCACACATTTGGCATTTATGAAAAAAAGTGTAAAATCAGTTCAATTTTTGGAGACCAAATTATAATGAACAATTTTGCATTATTTATTTGTTCTTATTATTCGCATTATTTTGTTAATTTCCGTTCACCTTATACTCCACGTAACGGATTAAATATGGATAAGAAACTTGGAATTAGATATTCAAAATACCATTTTGAACAAATTTTGAACAATTAGCAAAATTCCCAACAAATTTTTTTCAACATATAAGATTTCCTTTTTCTAATTTCGCAATTTTCATGTCATATTCAAAGTCACCAATATAAAAATTGTTCCCATAATAGATTTAATGAAAATTTCGTCATATTTAGTATGCGTTGGTTGCCATATTAGGTCCGCCATTTTGAATTTTTGAATTTTAACAAAGAATTTGGAATCAGAGATCAAAATAACATGTATAAAATAAGTTTCATGTAAATCCGATAATTTTTCGACTTTTGACCACCTTTTCGTCGATCTGAACCACTGTGTGGCGCAAGCCCCATGAAGTATAACAAATATTTCCCATAAGAAAAAAAGAGGTTTTTGTGAATTTTATTCGGAATTCCTAATATTAGGTGAATCGAATTCGAAATTCACCATTTCTCTTCACAGTTACAGAGTGCGAATAAAATATTACTTTTAAAACATCACCCCCATAAGTCTGTTTTATACAGTCCCAAAAAAAACCCCCATAAGAGAAAAAATGGCTTTTTCGAGTTTTTGGCACTGATTATGATTTTTTGCGCTTTATTTAACGCAGATTGTTTTAAACACATGGGATACTGCTTTATACTGATATTTAGATGTTAATTAAAATTTTTTTAACAATTTATTATTGTTTTAAGCAACTTCATCTTCGAAGAGGGTTAGAAAGTCAAGGTTTTTTCTGAATTTTTCAACTTATTTCCAACGTTTTAGTCAAAGCGAGGTAATAATCAATTAAAGTTGATAAAAATATTTGTTTAAAGAATTTATTATAAATCATAACAATATTCTCTAAGAATAATGCAACAAAGTTGCGGTTTTTTATGCAATTTTCAACTTTTTCCACTTTTCGCTTAAAGTAAGTAATTATTTAATTTGATGTCGCAAAAATATTTGTTTAAACAAATTGTATATGCCCACTTCTTACTTAATTGAGTTATTATTTGATTTAATAAAGCATAAATAATTGTTTAAACAAATCATTATTGTTCATGGGTATCTGTTCTCAGATAAGTGCTAAGAAGTTGCGTTTTTTTCTGAAATGTTTACCTTTGCTTTACCTTTTTAGTTGTGAACAAATAATAAATGCACATTAGACAGAATCATATTTTAAATAGTATTGTATTGTTTTAAGTAAATTATCTTTGTTCTTTTCCCAGTGTTAAAAAAAAACGCTGAATTCATTCAGTGAAATTGGAATTTTGAATTTTCTACTAAAATTATGAATTTAAAAAAATATATATAATGGTTAATATTAAGAAAAAGTTTTGTTTTGAATAAAAAATAATCTTATTCAACTAACAAATAAATCAATTCAATCTAATTGATTCTAATTGAATTTCATTCAAATTCCATTAAGTGCAAAATTGATCATTTCAGAAAAAACCACAACTTTCTAGCATTTATCTGAGAGAAAATGGTTATAAACAATAATGAATTGTCTAAATAAGCATGTTTGTTATCTTGCATTAATTATTACCTCACTAACATAAGTGAAAAGGTGACAAAAAGCTTAAGAGTTTAGAAAAAACCGCAACTTTTTAGTACAAATCAAAGAGAAGACAGCCATAAACTATAATAATTTGTTTAAAAGATCATTTTTTTTAATTAAATAAAATGTTAACTCACTTCAAGTGAAGAGTGGGCAAAAAGTTTAAAATTTTAGGGAAAACCACAAGCTTCTATCATTGGGCAAAGAAAACATTATTAGCAATGATAATATATTGTTTAAACAATTATTTTTCTAACACGAATCAATTATTACTATCTATCTATCTATCTATCTATCTATCTATCTATCTATCTATCTATCTATCTATTATTATTATTATTATTATTATTATTATTATTATCTTATATTTTGGGAAATAACGCTCGAATTACGCTTGTAATTCATTCAAATATGTTTTTTTCATAAAATCAATAATGTTGAAGATTATAATTGTAAGTACATTTTAAATTAAATTGTAAAAATAAAGCAAATGATTCCTATTGATTTTAATAAACAATTCTCCAGATATGCAATAAAATTGAGAGGAAAAGAGAAAAGGAAACATGGTACATAAAATCCTAAACTATGCAAAAATAACCCTGCGGTTCAATAAAGCGTTAAGATATATTAGTTTTTACCTTTCCTGGATAATCCATGTTGTTTTGGTTGAAACTAATTTTCAGATCAGAATTACTAAATCCGTAAGGTATTAGATTTCTTTCTCTAGGATGACATTGATGACACTTTGATTTCAGGCTAGAAATCTTTGCAAGTACGCTGCAGATCATTGCCGCAATTTCTAAAGCACAATGCACTAATTTTCATTTATAAAAAAATGTTCCTAACAATAAGGGACCTTCCACTAAGAACTAGAACATGTTTCTCCAACAAAGGACTGACTTCTTATGACCAAAAGAATGCGATCGAATATCAAGCATCTAATCTATATTTTACAGATTTTTTATTAATTCATAAAAAGGACATTCACATATTTTAATGTGTGGCCCCACCGACATGGCTAATGTAATGAGATGTCTACGCCCTACAGTAAACTTTATTATTATTTTACCATTAAGCCATTAGGCCAAATTCCTTTCCGGGTATGCGCAAACTCATTCGCTCTAGCCTCATTAAGCTACTATAAAATATTTAGGAGAGTTCTAGGCAGCGTATTTTAATTAAACTCAACCCTAATCGGGCAAAAAGATTACAGAAAGTTTTATCACTTTTTGTGGGGAACTTTGTAGTTTAGTGCCATATCGATTTGTGACTTGAATTTATAAATATGCACGATTTCCCCCGTTCGAGGACATGAATTTGACAAAGATGATGAAAATTAGGCAGCGACCTGTCATTCGATTACGAAAGTTATAAGCATACGTATCGGTTAGGCTTGCGAGTGTTAATAAACTTTGTGTACAATGACACGTTCCTGGTACTCTGAAAGGTGCGATAAGGTACGCTGCAAATAATCAGAGTGTTGTTCATTTGGATGGCATATTTGTGGGTTGACATACCAAAAATGTGAAAATTAAAAATTAACGTGAACATTCAAAGAAATGTCACTATTGTTCCGAAAATCATGGCAAATTTTTCCCATGTACATTTTCTTCAAGTGAATAATAATAAGGAACACAAAATTAAACCTGAAATTTTCGCTCGATTTCGAATTTTTCAAAAATGTCTGGAATCTGGAGAAATTTCCTGTTGAAAATATTCACATTTTTCCACAATGATTGCATAGAACTCAACAAAAAAGTTTCCTGGCAATTTTTGAAGCATTTTAAAATAAGCAACATTTTTTTCATTCCCATTTTTTTTCTATTATCATTCACTAGGGAAAATGGTACATTTGAAGAATTCACTATATTTTTTAGAGAAATAGATCAACTTTTTCCAATTCTTAAATAAAAAAAATCAGAACAGAAGATGTTGAGCGCATGTGACAGCCTCTCATGTAATTAATCACATGGTTAATTTCTGGCGGCTTTATATTTGGATACTGGAGAATCGTTCAGAATATGAAGCCGCCGAATATAATTACACGTGATAATTCGTCACGCGATGGACTGTCATATGTTCTTAACGATTTCCACTTTTTTTTTTACTTTCCTCGGATGTCATATCTTTGCGGGCATTTTTTAGTTCTGGTTTTATCCATCGAAATAGCTTTTTGAATAATCAAAAATGCACATTTCCACTTAACCTATGTAAGGTGCAAAAAACGTTATGAACCAAAATTATTCTTTTTTGGAAGGTCTAAAAATTTGTAAGATACCATTTTTTTCATAAGATGCATAGTTTTTGTTTAAATCGTGAAAAATGTTACCAAAAATAAAAATTTCATTTTTCAGCAAAACTGTGCGAGATACGAAAAAAATTAAAAGGATCAAAATTATTTACCTTATCGAAATCTACAAATATTCATCCTACTATTTTCCGATAAGACCAATATTTTTTGTTTTATTCGCAATAACTAACTTGCAAAAATAAAAAAATACAATTTTTCAGCTAAATAATAAGAGCCAAGAAGAAATATTGAATAGAAAATCTGTTCATCATGAAAAGGCCTTCGAGTTTCACTTGAACTATTCTTCCACAAGACGTACATTTTCTGTTTTAGTTGTTACAATGTTTTTTGAATTATTGAAAATTCAATTGTCTATAGCCAAACTATGCGAGATGTATATATTGGTGGAGAGTATTGTAATGAGAATGTGTTCCTTGAGGCCAGTAGAGCCTTAAGTAAAAAAAAAATTTTGTTAATTTTCATTTAGGAAGAAATTCAATAATCTTTATAGAAGCAGAAGTTCTCAACAGTTTTCAGGATGGCGCCTTGACAGGGAAATCGGAAAAGATCAGGAAATGACCGGGAATTTTACTGACCGGGAAAAAACCGGGAATTTGATTAAAACCGGGAATCTACTTTACTTAACCTAGACAATTGTAAATTTTCCCTTAAAAATACGAGAAATCACCGCTTTCTTTATATGAATTGAAAAAATATCTCATCATTTAATTTGAAGAATGTAACGCTCCTTTATTCTGATTCTGTAAATTTTTTAATTTTTCTATTTAGCTGACTGAAGTTTGATAATGGAATTGATGACGGCCGAAACATACAAAAGGAATTATCTTCTCAATTTCTTTGAAAAAATCAATTCATCACGATTTACTTGCTTCCTCTTCATTTATTTGCCTCAAGACAAGGAGTTTCAGAAAATATTTAGGATTTTTATTTTAAGGCGGGATTTTTTAAAAATAATTATGATTTGGATTTAGAAAAGAGGGATTTGAAAAATCACTCTTCCAATTTCAAATCCGGCACAATTTGAAAGTCCCCTCTTCCTAATTTTAAATGAAGAAAATACTTCAAATACTTTTTTGAGTAGAAGTAGTATTTCGAAGAAAAATATTTTTTGAATTGTAATAAAAAACTTGTTTGCATTGTTCTTCGTGGATTCATCCGTTCTAGTTAGGGAATCAACTACTTAGTTAAGAGTTGAACTCTTTTCTTGAAAATTGAATTTTCCTGTTGGAGATACATTATTTTGAATTTGAACTTCGCCTCTGGTTGAAAACATACATACTCTGTTAAAAAGAAATTTATCTTTTTGGGTGAAATTTCAAGTATTTAGTTGAACATTCATTTTTCAATTGAAAATTGGATTATTTCTTTGAAAAATCGATTTTTTTCGTAGAAAATTATCTTTTTGTTCGAAGAATAATTTTCTTCTTCAAAAATTCTTCTTTACGGTTCACATTTCAAGTTAAACAGTTACATTTTTTGTATTTTATTCAGAAATTCATCTAAATAGTTTAAAACTCTCATGTTTGGTTTAAAAATAATTTTTCAATCCCAAAATGTATAAATTCCATTTTTTATTGGAAAACATTGTTTCAATAGTTCAAAATTCAACTCTTTTGTTGGAAAATAGTATTTTTGGTTTAGAAATAATATTTGGTCAAGAATACAATGCAAGTTTCATCAATTTAGTTCAAAATTCGTCTTTCTGGTTCAAAATTCAACTACTGCAGTTTCACATTTACAACTACATCTGAATATTCCTCATTTTGTTTAGGAACATAACAGTTTGTTCGAAAGAAAGTTTTATTGTTGTTGCAAGTTAGTTGTTTTTTGTTATAAGTATTTTTCTTTAACTGGAAAGTTAACTAATTCCAATTGGAAATTCCATGCTTGTATTTAAAAGTTCCTTTGTTTGGTTAAATATTATCCTTTTTAATTGAAAATTTGAGTATTGAAGTTTTTGTTGACAATTATTCTTTTTCATTAAAAATTAAATACTTCTTCAGTTCCAAATTTGATAATTCTGTTAAAACATTGTATTTTTCAGTACAGAATGAACCTTTCAATCGAAAATTATTCTTTTTGTTTGAATATTCACCTTCAAGGTTGAAAATTGAAGTGCTCCAGTTAAATATTCATCGTTTTAGTTGAAAATGTATCTTCTTGGTTTCAAATTTAACTGTTTCAGTTGAAGATTCATAGTCCTGTTTGAAAATTCATCACTTTTGTTGGAAAATAAAATATTTGGTCTGAAATCCGTTTTTTTTTTTTGCTATTTTAACATAATTTTTTCCCGATGCTAAGTTTGATAGTTTCAATTTTTATCAAAATAAAAGGTATTTTTCAGTGGGAAATTTGAGTATTTTTTCCAAAATCAATTTATTTTGCAATGTTTGGTCTGTTGGAGGACGTTCAGAATGAAATTCATGAACTATAAAAAATTGTGTCTTTCTGCGACAAAAATGAATATATCATCTTTATTTGACCGGGAAAATTGAAAGACTCGGCCGGGAAATACCGGAAAATGACCGGGAATTCGAAATCATCCGCTAAATCGCCACCCTGATTTGCAATATATGCAACTCTGTGTAAGCATTAACTGTAAACTGAATCAAGCACGGAAGTATTGTATTCATATTGCATCAGAAAGGCAATATGAACCAACCCTGCCCTAGACGCTGAAAAATTAAAATGCTCTAGAATTAATTAAATTACAAAATATCAAATTGATATTTAACATTTGAAGACAATGAGAAATGATATCATGTAAGACATTCCGATCGTGTAAAGGGGCCGGAATGCAATTTGATTGACATAAATTAATTTCAATTCTGATAAAATTCAAAAATATATATAATATTTCGATCACGGGTGGGGACCGAAATTCAAGTAAATTGCCCTTAAATTATTTCAAGTTTGATCATTTCCAAAAAAAAATTTTCTTTAATAGACATAATGTAAATATGATATATTTTTTGAAATTATTAAATTGAAATAATTTTCGGTCAATTAACTTGAATTTCGGTCCCCACCCGTGACCGAAATATTATATATATTTTTGAGTTTTATCAGAATTGAAATTATTCTATGTCAATCAGATTGAATTTCGGTCCCAATCCGCGAGCGAAATGTCTTACATGATATTATTATTCATTGCTTTCAAATATTCAATGTCAATTTATTATTTTGTAATATAATTAATTCAACTTTTAGGAAAAATATTGATGCCTATAAGAATCGCTTCATGACGAATAAAAAGTATAGATCCTAATGTCAATACAAAAAATCTGCCCACTTTGCGGTTACATTCTCATCACGCGCCTCGCACGCGGCTCGCGAGTTTGAGCGCGCCTACGGCGCGCATCTTTCGCATCTCGCGCTTCGCAATCGATGGTAATTTCACCTTGAGCTCCGCGCTCGGTTATGAATTGACCTAGCATTACGCGCTCGGCCTTTTTACCTCCCTACATTTGTATATAAAGCTTGTGAAACTCAAAAGCGAAATGTCGACTATTTTAATTTGATGAGTGTGAATTCTCTTTTGTTAAACGCGTGTCTCGTGCTGCACACTTGATTAAAGTTTTTCCAAAACGCTAGAGAAGTTTTGTTGCCTTATTTTTTTCACATGTTGTATAGTTTTTCTGGAAATTCAATTTTTATTTTTCACGATTGAAACAAAAACTACGTGCCAATGGGAAAAATTATATAACAAATTTACAGGTATTTTTCGAGTGAATAACTTTTCTCTATCAATCTTCTCTGTTAGCCTTAGTCATTTTTTCAAAAATGTTATTATTTCGTTTATAAAGTTATTTTTTCTGATTGAAATGAAAATTACGTATCCTGGTGAAGAACTTTTGTCTATTTTTTTTTCCTAAGCTTGTGTCAATTGTCCAAAAGTTCTTTTTTTCATTTTTTATATGGTTTTTTATAAATGAAGCAAAAACTGCTTTTCCTATCAAGAAGGTAATTTTACCAAATTGGTAGGTCTTTTTTTTGGTGCACAAGTTTAGTTCATTTATATTTTTCCGTACCCATAGCATAGTTTGACCAAAAAATGAATCTTTCTATTTTTCATTATTTTTTGTGTGACGAAAATTTGAATTATCGATTTTTCGAGAAAACTCGAAAAGTTTTAAAGATCATCCTGGAGGGCTCCCAAAAAGAAACTTTTTTCATATCTTGCGTTCTTTGGCTAAAAATTCTCATTTTCGTTCATATTTTTGAATTTTGGAAACGCCAAAACGCTGACAATTTTATTTTTATTTCAAAAAATCATGAGGATAAATTGTTTTACTTTTTACGTGCTACAAGAAATTGTACTTACGATTTTTGAATTTTGGAAAAAAAGTCCGAAAAAATTTTCAAAATGCTCCCCCTCTTTGATTTTTCATTCAAAATAGCTGGGTAACGAACTTAACCTGTCTTTTTGGTCCCTCAAAATGTGTGCCAAAGGGCAATCCAATCAAAATAGTCTTTAAAAAGGTATAGAGCATAGAGACGACAATGACGACGACAACGACAACAGACAGACAGACACCAACGTAAAAACTGCTTTTTCGGAATCAGGAGGTCTCAAAACGTGGAGATTTCATAAATTCCGCGAAAGTCGATTTTCACATAAAAGCAGTACCTTTTCATTATGATGAGAATGAAAAATTTCTTTTTCACAATTTTCTCCTCAGCTCAAACGATTCGACTAATTCAACCATTTATATTCCGCCCTAATCGACATTCATGTCTTGTCACCGATCATTATCCTAGGAGTTTTTGCTGAAAACCGATTAGGATAGATCATTATTTTCTACAACCCACATTCTGGAAAAGTAAAAAATATATATGTGTGTGTGTGTCACATAAATCTAACATTCTAAAATATTTTTTCACGAGTTTCTTCTATCTATCAAATTCATACATCAATGATTGTTGTAACAATTCTGTAATTTAAATTCTTCTAATTTCTATATCTAACTTCAATATGGCCTTATATGTATAGTATTGTCGAATGATAGGGCCACCTTAAGACCGATCAAATAAAATATTAATTTATGGTTTTTTTTTTCAAATTAGAGTAGCACAGATGCCCTTAAAATGTTGCAGAAATTGATAGAATTGGAAAAAGAACTTCGAAGAACAGGAATAAAACCTATAATAATGGAATGAAATTGAATACTGTACCAGTGGGGCATATGATGAAGTCGGATAAAACAGGATAGACTTGCTTGTAAACGGGATAGAACTGGAAAGTAATTTAGGACAAAAGTTAAATAGATAGTAAATTATTGTGATATGATTGAATAGCAGTGTGTAGGAATTTCATAGTATTTCATGAATTTCTATATCGTTCATTCGGAATGGTATAAGGACTAAGTGTAAATGCCAAAAAGTTGACCACTATTCAAGACTCAGTAATTTGCCAGTTTCACTTTGAATAGTATATTTCTTCTGAAAATATCTCGGTAAAGTACCTATGAAAATTGAAGTATAATTTAGTGAGGTTTGAGAATTTCAGACGATTTGGTTTAGTAATTATGAATAAAGAAGTTCATACTTAAATGTCTTGTTACGCATGAAAATGTATTTATGTATTACTGTGCGGCTTCTACCGCAAATTTTTGTTTTGTGTATGCGAACGTATAAGAAATGAGAAAATTGTTGGAGTGGGGTTTCCTTACATAAAATTATGTTATCCTTTTGAAAAATTATAACACAATAAAAAATTTATTTGATGTTCAATCTATATGTCAAAATAAAATAACAGAGATATTTAGCTATTACTGCGTCCCCATCATCATTGCGGATTTAAACGTTACTTTTTTAAGACTAGAGTTATTTCGAATTGAACATTTTAAAGAAACGAAAAAATAAACTTTAATGTATCAGTTATTCTTAGTTTCACAGAAAAAAACTGATGTGCAATTTTGTTGCAGGTAATATTCAAGTGGATGAAGTTGGATATAAACGGAAGGAGATACAATATAGTTGACATGGTAACTTTATTAATTTTTTTTGTAAACTTTACCGCATGAAGGTAATTTTTCTTGCAGATAAACTTCACCCTGGAATAAATGTAAAGATTATGCTTGGTTTTTTTCTGAGTTTTGATCTACTGTTTATTCTACTCTGATTAGAAAGCATATTTAGGAGCCTCGCAAAAATTGGGGAAATAATTTACAATATTACTGCAACTCAGTAGAATTACTGAAAATGGGGATAGAATATACCTACTGAAATGAACACGAATTGAAGATCGGAAATGGACCGCGTCCTATTCAAAAGATAGAGCGTTAGTAAAAAACAGGAAAGAATTCGTTGGTAAAATGGCACTGCTTAAATGATAAAAATTCGATTTGATATATTTTCAGTACTGGAAATTCCTAAACAAATTAATACAATTTTTGGAAAGAGAAATTTCATAGACAGTAGTAGATGTAAAAAATAATAAGGTTGCAGATTTACTACAGATTTAATGTTTTAGAATTAGAATAAGATATATACAAACCAGTCTAGTTGGTATTCTTTGAGGTTGAAAATGCAAATGCTTGGTTAAAATTTACCTTTTATGGTTGGATTTGACAGTTTCATATTTCAAGTTAAGATCTTTATGCATTGGAATATTAACTGTTATATATGCTTTGTTGAGAAATCATCTTTTTGGTTTAAAAGTAATATTTTTTTTTTACAGAATTAACTTTCCAAACTGATAATCTAAAGTGGATCTTTCGGTTAAATTTCATCTACTTTAGCTAAAAATGCCACTGTTTGGTTGTGAATTAATCTATTTTGGTTGTATGTTAAGTTTTTTCGAAACTGAACTGTTTTTGATCAGACATCAAAAACTTTTTGATTAACAATAAAAAATTTTTTAATTTTAATATCAACTTTTTGAACATTTGACATTTTTAGTCAACATTATTTTCCTTAGTAGAAAATTCATTACCATGGTTGGAAATTAAACTTTTCAGTTAAATACACACTTTTCTTGGTTGTAAATTCAACCGCTTTGTTGAAAGTTGAATTACTTTGTTGAAAATCCATTTTTTTTCAAATATTCACTACTTTTGTTAGAAATTTAATTAGTCCATTTTTAGAGAAAATGCTCGTGAAAATCTCTTCTTTGAGGATTAAAAACTTAGAAATACAACCATTCGTTCGAAAGATAAACTATTTGATACAAAAAATGACTTCGCCAAGGAAAAATAATAGTTTTGTGTAGGAAAATCAAGTCTTTTGTAGATGAGTGATCCTCTGAGCTTCAAAATTGAACGATATTCATGAAAATAGATATTTTGTTGAAAATTCGTCTTTCTGGTAGGAAATCATCCTTCTGGGTAGAAAATCGATTTTTTTTGCTGTTGAAAATTGAACTATTCGGTTAAAAATATTATCTTTCTTGGTGAATGTCAACTAGTTTGTTTAGAATGAAACCATTTGCTCAAAAGACTAACTTTTTTATGGAAGAATTAAATCACATGTTTAGTCGAAAGTTCGACTTCTTTTTTGAAAATTCGTCCATTTAGGGTAAAAATTAAACTTTTTGGGTTGAAAATAGACTGTCTTCTTAAAATGACATCTTGCTATCAAATTTACATATTTGGTTCAAACTTCAACTTTTCGTTTAAAATTCATCTCTTTGCTCCTAAGTTCAACTACTTGGTTGTTGATAATATTGTTTATAAAATGGAAAATATTTCGTCCTGAAGCGTTTCATAAACTTAACTTATTAGAAATGGGCAAAAAACTCTGATTGAAGGTGAAATCTGTGTTGAGCCCACA
>WSXT02084800.1:6689-26185 GCA_011762715.2 Neuroterus valhalla
CAGAGAATCGATACAATAATTTTTGTAACACATTTGAAAAATGGAAATTTACAAAAATATTTTATGCATTTTAATCCTAAATAGGAGAGAATTCCACCATTTTTTACCAATCAGTTTTTGTCGATGTCGAGACGATATTGAGACGAGAGACACATAGGAATCTCGATGAGCGAGATATCGATCACGACGAGACTTTGAAAATTTTTTGCGCTTTTACGCGACAGTACATCAACTTTCACGAAATAATTTGAAAAATTAAAATTCATTGAGGAATAATTTATTATTGATTCACAGAACTCTTATTAAACTTTACGATTTTGCAGAAAACCATAAATCGGAATCGCAAATTTGTGTGTTATTTTTCAAAGTTCAATTATTCAGAGAATCGATACAATAATTTTTGTAACACATTTGAAAAATGGAAATTTACAAAAATATTTTATGCATTTTAATCCAAAATAGGAGAGAATTCCACCATTTATCACCAATCAGTTATTGTCGATGTCGAGACGATATCGAGACGAGAGACACATAGGAATCTCGATGAACGAGATATCGATCACAACGAGAATTTCTGAAACTTTTTTACGCTTTTACGCGAAAAACATATACTATCACGGAATAATTTATAAAATTGGAATTCATTGAAAAATAATTTATTATTAATTCACAGAACTATGAATAAAATTTAGTATTTTACAGAAAACTATAAATCAGGATCGAAAATTCGTGTGTTTTTTTTTCAAAGTTTGATTATTCAGAGAATCGATACAATGATGTTTATAACACATTGTGAAAATGGAAATTTTTAAAATATTCCATACATTTTATTCCTAAATAGGAGATAATTCTACAATTTTTTACCACTCAGTTTTTGTCGAAGACAAGACGACATCGAGACGAGAGTCACACGTGAATCTCAATAATGAGCTCGAGAGAGAGAATGCAAATTGCAGAAGACAGTTCCTCATTGAAGAATATTCCTAAACTGCTCAAAATCATGGAAGTAACGGAATAGTCTCTCTCAATCTGAATTAGTCAAATCTTACTAACTGATAGTCATTCCTGACTGATTAAAATAGTTCAAAGTCTCAACCTCAAATTAGTCAAATGTTACTAACTGATAGTCATTCCTGACTGATTAAAATAGTTCAAAGTCAGTCACCTAGAATCAGTCAAACCTTACTAATTGATAGTAATTTCTGAATAATTCAAATAGTGCAAATTTGTTTTCCTCGAATTTGTCAAAACTTACTAATTGACAGTCATTTCTTACTAACTCGAATAGTGCATATTCGTTTACCTCGAATTAGTCTTATCTCACTAATTGATAGTCATTCCTGACTAATTAAATTAGTGCAGAGTCGTTTACCTCGAATAAGTCAAATCTTACTAATTAATAGTAATTTCTGACTAATTCAAATAGTGCAATATCGTTTACCTTGAATTAGTCAAATGTTACTAGTTCATAGTCATTTCTGACTAATTCAAATAGTGTAACGTCATTTACCTCGAATGAGTAGAAACTTACTATTTGATAGTCATTTCTGACTAATTCAAATAGTGCAAAGTCATTTACCTTGAATTAGTCTAATCTTGCTAATTAATAGTCATTCCTGACTAATTAAATTAGTGCAAAGTTTTTTACCTCGAATTAGTCAAATTTTATTAATTGATAGTCATTTTTTACTGATTCAAATAGTGCAAAGTCATTTACCTCGAATTAGTCTAATCTTACTAATTGATAGTCATTCCTGACTAATTAAATTAGTGCAAAGTTTTTTACCTCGAATTAGTCAAATCGTAATAATTGATAGTCATTCCTGACTAAATCAAATATTGCAAAGTCGTTTACCTCGAATAAATAAAATCTTACTAACTGATAGCCACTCCTGACTAATTCAAAAAGTGCAAAGACTCTTACCTCGAATTAGTCAAATTTCACTAAATGAAAGTAATTCCTGACTAATTAAAATAGTGCAAAGTTTTTTACTTCGAATTTTTCAAAACTTATTAATTGACAGTCAGTTCTTACTAACTCGAATAGTGCAAAGTCGTTTACCTCGACTGAGTAAAATCTTACTAATTGATAGTCATTTCTAACTAATTCAAATAGTGCAAAGTCGTTTGCCTCGAATTAGTAAAATCTTACTAACTGATATTTACTCCTGACTAATTCAAATAGTGCAAAGCCTTTTACCTCGTATTAGTTAAATTTTACTAACTGAAAGTAATTTCTGACTAATTCAAATAATGCAAAGTTGTTTACCTCAGTAGATTTAAAAAAATCTTTAAAGTTTCTTTCACAACTTTTCCGTATCATGCCAGGAGTTGAAGTCAAGGCAAAAAATTTTAGAAATAGTTAAGTATGTTCAAAAATTTCACATTATAAATACTTTTCAGAAAATCAGTTATATCTCCTTTAGAGGTAATTCAACATGGAATTTCATTAGCTTTATCCGTGAATTCCAGTACCTATCGCTCGCGATAGCTATGTAGATAATTTCCGACGGTAGTGTAAATCACCAATTATAATTATAATCAACATTTGGCTAAAAAAATCACTAATTGTAGTATTATTCTTGCAGTGGATTTTTTTGCAAATCAGATCTGACTGCAATAATCTCTACGAAGTTTTTTTTCGGGAACATTATCAATAGTAATAATGTATAATAGTTAAAACTATTTCTGTAAACAAATATCGCGATCCACCAGTTTCCAAATTCAAAACTCTCTTTCTCATTTATTTTTTCAAGATAGACTTATGTTATTGAAATTGCTTCCTGTGCATGAAGAGAATTCACAAAATTCAATTACCTCGTTCACTGCTTACGTAAAATGCCAGAGGTGAAAGTGCTAATTTAGAAATGAACTTTTATATATCGACTGTCGATTACCTCAAGATGTGGGGACCAATATTAGTACAGATAATTGAAACGTCGCTTGATATACGGTTAACTAAACGAAAACAATTTATGTGTGAAAGATACATTCAACCCATTAGATCCTAAGCACGTTGAACGTGCCGCTATAATATTACAGTAAACGATACTTTATTTGTGATCCATAAAAACATAAAATCATAGAAATAAATTATGCTTTTGAAAAAATACTTCATAGGTACGCAATAAAAGTTGTTCGCGCTGTACGAATCAGTTCAAGGTGCTTCTCAATTTTTCAGTAGTTACCTCCGTTTTCAGTCAGACTAATGCAGCAATCAGGCTTAATGCAGTTGATGCGTTTAACTTATCTAGTGGAAAAGGACGTCATTCTTGAGAAATTCTCACTGATTTTGTAATATAAATTCTACAAGAAAAGTGTAGAATGAAATATAACTATATGTGCAAAAAAAATATTTTTTCTTTAAATTTTCATTCAAAAGGATCTCGTGAAATTGATTGAAGGTATCCGGCTAATTCTATTTTTCGACAGGAAATGAAATATTAGATTAGTATTCTACTGTGATAAAAAAAGCTGAAAATCGATAGTCCTTCCTTATGTTTGTATCAGAAAAAATCTGCCCGCTGCGCTTTACAATCTCATCGCACGGTTAGTGCGCAGCTCGCAAGTTTTGGCGCGGCTGCCGAGCGCGTCATTCGGATCTCGCGCTTCGCGCTCGATCCTTGTACTTCCCTACAATAATTGTGTATAGAGGTTTTGAAATTAAAAAATAGAATGTCGGCTGCTGTATTTGATGATTGTGAATTCTCTTTTTTTAGAGCTTCTCCGGCTTTAACGAATACATTCTCATCGCGTGTCTCGTGCTGCGCACTCGATCGAAATCCATCCGAAACGCGAACTACTCTATATAATCTTCAACTCCGATGCACCAAATGTATATAATATTGATTTATATACCTCGCACCTTGTTTTGTTTAAACAGAATATAGTTAGTCTATTTCTAATATTAATATAATTCCAATTAAAACAAAAACCACGCATCCCATAAAAGAAGAACAGTTTTTCTTTCCAAACCTTTCTTTGTATCTCGTTAGGTTTTGCTAGAAACTTGACTTTTATTTGAAATTTTATTTTTTGGATTAATACCAAACCTATGCATCTCATGAGAGAAAAAATCAAACGAAATTTGTAGATGTTCTTTCAAAGAACAATTTTGTTCTTAAACTGGAATTTTTTAAATTATTTTTTGTGCGATCAAAATTGGAATTCTCGATTTTTCGAGAAAATTCAAAAAATTTCATTAAGGATCTTGTACGGCTCCTAAGAAGAAACCTTTCTTTCCTTTTGACTTTTTTTCGATCTTCCGTTATTTGGCTAAAAATTTTCATTTTTGTTTATATTTTTGAATTTTGAATATACCACAACTCCGTCAATTTCGTTTTTAATTTTGATCCGAAATAACTGGTTAACGAACTCGACTTGTCTTTTTGGTCCCTCAAAATGTATGCCAAAACACGATCGAATATGATCATTCTTTCGAAAGTTTTCGAGTTTGAAGAATATTTTCCTTTTTTTTTTGCGATCGAAATTGGAATTTTCGATTTTTTGCGAAAATTGAAAAAGTTGTATTCACGATCTTGTAGGGCTCTCAAGTAGAAACATTTTTCTTCTTTGTATTTCTTTCGAATCTTTCGTTTTTTAGCCAAAAATACGCATTTTCGTTCATATTTTTGAATTTTGAAAATGCTACAACTCTAAACATTTTTTTTTATCAAAAAAAATTATAAGGATGAATTGTTTCACTTCTTACGTGCTACACGAAAATGAACTTACTTTTTTTAAGTCTTGAAGAAAAAATCCAAAATAATTTCCAAAATGCTCCTCCTCTTCTATTTTTTAACCAAAATAGCTGGTTAATGAACTTGACTTGTCTTTTTGGTCCCTCGAAATGGGCGCCAAAGCATGACCGCATATGATTATTCTTTCGAAAGTTATCGAGTTCACAGACTATTTTAAATTTTTTTTGTGCGATCGAAGTTGGAATTTTCCATTTTTTTAGAAAATTAAAAAAATTGTATTCACGATCTTGTAGGGTTTCCAAGGAGAACAATTTTCTCTCTGACGTTCTTTTCAATCTTGCGTTATTTAGCCTAAAATTCTCATTTTCTTTTATATTTTCGAATTTTGAAAATACCACAACTCTGAAAATTTTGTTTTTATCGAAGAAAATGACAAAGATAAATTGTTTCACTTTTTACGTGCTACACAAAATTGAACTTACAATTTTTGAGTCTTGGAGAAAAAATTAAAAAAAATGTTCAAAATGATCTCCCTCTTTTATTTTTGATCTAAAATAGCTGGTTAACAAACTCGAATTGTCTTTTTGGTCTCTTAAAATGGGTGCCAAAGCACGATCGAATATGATCATTCTTTCGAAAGTTATCGAGTTCACAGATTATTTCTAATTATTTTTTGTGCGATCAAAATTTGAATTTTCGATTTTTTGAGGAAATTCAAAAAATCTATGGAGTAGAATACCTATGGAGTAGAATACCACTTGCTATTAGGGAAGCTCCCTCTTACTATCATTTTAAAATTGAACTCTTTAATTATCTTATCAGCAATCCAAATAATATTCTGGAAATCACCCATTGGTAACGTTACCTAATATTATGTTACTGCCTAATAAAGTGCAGCTTTTCATTTTATTCACAATGTATCTTATATATTTACAGCACCACTATGATTCTGTCGGCCTATGTTTAATACTGCTTGTTATCAAACAGTATGAGCTTATTAGCATTATTTTACCGTTAAATACACATTTTTAGTTTCTGTGCCACGTTATTAGTTTTCAAGGATGTTTTCCTGTATATTTTTGTTCCTTAGAGGGCTATTTAGCCCTAGGGACTTTTACAATAAATTACGAATTACAAATAGTTGGTTAACAAACTTAACTTGTCTTATTGGTCCCTCAAAATGTATGTCAAAGGGCAATCTAATCCGATTAGTCTTTCAAAAGTTATGCAGTATACAGACGACATTGAGAACCACAACGACACATACAGAGAGAGACCAACGTAAAAACTATTTTTTTGGAATCAGGAGGTCTCAAAACGAGGAGATTTCATAAATTCCGCGAAAGTCGATTTTCACATAAAACCAGTACCTTCTCATTATGATGGAAATGTAGTAAACAATAATGGATAAGCTGTTCGTCTTTCTCAGTCAATGATCATTTTCTCACATTCTTTTGCATCTTTTTCAGGGATATCACCGTTACTGTCCTTCGACTGGGCGAAGAGCAAGGAAAGATTTGAAGGAGAACGTCTTTTCGAAAGTAGTCGAGTCGATTAGGACTCGCAGAAAAAGGAAGTTTATAGAGATGCTCACGAGAGAACGTGATCGGCCATCGCAAAAAAGGTGTCTGATAATCAAGCTCCACCCACATCCGGATATTCGCATGCATGTAGAACTTGACATTATTGATCCACCGGTTGCTAAAAGGCCTTGATGAATTCAGATAGGAAGGCTCGGTGGATAAGAAATTGAAGCGATCGTATCACCGTGAAGGTAGTTCGGGCATTGAGCTCTCCTCGGTATCCATGTTTTCCCTACTCTTGAAATGGAAATATTTTCCAAAAGGAGGGAAATCAAGGTCTCGAAATTTCGTAATTTTGTGCTGCTAACCTTGATCAGACAGATTATATAATTCATGATGATTATATATAGCTGTATCAAAGATCTATAAACAACCTTCCTGTAAATATATATTTAGACTTTTAATCGCCAGATTGTGATTTCTGAACAAAATGTTAATTCAACGAATAAATAATGATTTTGGTAGTGAAGAACGAGGCGTTTTGAAATTTATTATTGGTCGTTTCCATAAGTCTGGGATTAAGGCCACATATAATGAATTCTGAACGCATCTTCTGAGATGTTATGCAAGTGACCACTTGTCTTATTTGTGGGCCAACCGGTCTTAATTGAAATCGACTCATGTATACGAAACCGATTCGTGAAAAATAAAATATTGAACGCTGCACTAGAATTGTTTCGGAAAAGAGAATCCTTTCAATCCATGAATCCATGCAAACGACCACACGTGCGGGAGGCTAATAGGCTCAATAAAGCTGCTCGTCGTTAAGTAAGCTGAACGGGAATAAAAAAATTCTCTCTCGATACGGTCACTGGAAATTATTCAAGAAAAAATCTAGCATTAATTTGCAGAATAAATAGCTATTCTCTGTGTTACATGTAGATTAATTTTTGTCAGCGTTTTGTAACCTTTACTGCGAAAATGTAAAAGATGTAAATATCCCATTTTATTACACCATTGATTTTCAATTGCAGATTTTAAAAAATTGAATAAAGAAACCTCTAACACGAACAATGTTTCTCTAGTTAGAGAAATAATTTCTCGATCTTACGATCTAGAGAAACACGTGTCATTTTCTTATTTAGGTGTCAAAGCGTCCTCCATTCATTTATATCAGATGGCATCTTCCATTTTACCGCTTTACGATGGAGTGCGCTATTTACCGGTTTCTCGTCCTCTCACTCTCACTGGTTCTTATCTCTCTTATTTCTCCGTCTCATGCACGACTCTCACTCTCTATGGGGATTCTCGCACGAACGACAACAGTTAACTCGTTGGGAGAGGAAAAAGGTCCAGACCCGTTAAATATGACAAAAAAAAGGCAGATGAAAAGGAGAGAGTGGTTCAGGCACGAATTAGAGCCCAGGGAATAATGCATGATAAATGAGAAGAAAAATAACCAGTCTCATCTTCTTTCCCAGAGGATAATAATCGATCGAAGTAGTCTTCTATGTGAAGATCTAAAATCATAACAAGTAATATTTCAAATGACAGTGTCTACATGTCAAGGACTTCTGGCAGAAATAGTCCCTTTTGTAGAGCTATTTAGTGATTTAGTAGAAAAATTAATAGCTGAGGAATCCACAAGGAAAGTTACAAACGTTAATGACTTTCAGCCACGCTAATCTTCATTCCACAATCCAGAAGGCTCTTACGAAATCGTAAACAAATAGAAAAATTGTTGAACCCTTCTAACATAATAGAATTTTTTATATAAAAATGTAGCAAATAAAAACACCTTAGCCTCTTATAAATCAGGCCTAAAAAAATTTGCCCGCTGGGCGGGCAAATCCTCATCCCGCGGCTCGCTCCGCTCGAAAGTTTGAGTGCGCCTAGGGCGTGCGTCTTTCGGATCTCACGTTTCGCGATCGATGATAATCTCACCTCGCGCTCCGCGCTCGGTCTTTTTACTTCCCTACACTTGAATAAAAAGCTTGTGAAACTCGAAAGCAAAATTTCGACTACTTTAATTTGATGAGTGTGGATTCTCTTTTGTTAGAGTTTCTCCGGCTTCAACGAATACATTATCATCGCATCTCTCGTGCTGCACACTCGATCAAAGTTTGTCCAAAGCGGTAGAGAAGTTTTGTTGCCTAATTTTTTTACATGTTGTGTAGTTTTTCTAGAAATACAATTTTTTTTTATTTTAGTTTTTACGGTTGAAACAAAAACAACGCGTCGAATGGAAAAAATTAAATCAAACGTACTGATATTTTTCGGTTGAATAACTTTTCTCTATCAATCTTCCGTGTTAGCCTTAGTCATCCTGTTGAAGAAGTTGATAACAAATTTAGAGATATTTTTCTGGTAAAGAACTTGTGTTAATTTGATTTTCCCTAACTTGTGTCAATAGTCCAAAAGTTCATTTTTCTCATTTTTTATAAGGTTTTTTATAAATGAAGCGGAAACTACTTAACCTATTAAAAAGTTAATTTAACCCGATTTGTAGATCTTTTTTTGGCGCATAAGTTTATTTCATTTATATTTTCTCGTATCTTGCATAGTTTGAGCAAAAAATTAATCTCTATTTTTCATTATTTTTTGTTCGACGAAGATTTGAATTTTCGATTTTTTGAGAAAACCCGAAAAATTGTAGAGATGTCCTGGAGGGCTCCCTAAAAGGTACATTTTTTTCTTCAAACCTTTTTTTATATCTTGCGTTATTTGTCGAAAAATTCTCATTGTTGTTAATATTTTCGAATTTTGAAAATCCCACAACTCTGACAATTTTGTTTTTATAAAAAAAAAACATGAGGTTCAATTTTTTCATTTTTTACCTACTACGAGAAACCGTACTTACAATTTTTGAGTCTTGGAAAAAGTCTTTCAAAAGTTATGGAGTATACAGACGACGACAGACAGACAGACAGGCACCAACGTAAAAACTATTTTTTCGGAATCAGGAGCTCTCCAAACGTGGAAATGTAATAAATTCCGCGAAAGTCGATTTTCACATAAAACCAATACCTTCTCATTATGATGAGAATGTAAAAAACTAATTTTTGATAAAAGAGGTCATTTCCATCAAAATACTCAAATCCCAAACCGAAACAGATTGATTTTATATCGAATAGCTGCATTTTTTACCTGAAAATTGAAATTTCTAACCAAAGAGATTTATTTTCAAACCGAGAAGACTAATTTTCAAAAAAAAAAAAAAAAGTTGATGCATGCACAGAATTTGAATAGGGGAGCAATTCATTTGCCACAAAAAAAAATTAATTTTGAACAATTGAGATATATTTTAAACTGAAACTGACAAGAAATCCAATCATTACCACAAGGGTTGAATTTTTCTATAAAAAAGACGAATTTTCAACACAATAGTTGAAGTTCCAAACAAAGATTACTCTTGTAACCAAAAAGAATAACTTTCAACAGAACATATGCATTTTCAAGCGGAAAAGATTGAATTTCTACCATAAAGGATTAACTTTTTAATCCAAAACACAACTTTTTAACAAATTAATTGGCTTTTTAAGCAAGAAAAACTTCTTAATTAGAAAAAAACAAAAAATTCCAAACAAATTGTTCATTTTCTACGTCGGAAATCAAAGTTTCTACAAGATATATGAATTTTCATTTTAGGAATATAAATTTTCAACCAGAAATGATTAATCCTCCAGTAGACTCCTCAAAAAAAAAAAAAAAAAAAATCTTTGAACCAGAAAAAATTGAATTTTATTGTAGGGTTCTATTACAAATATTTAATTTAAAATGTGTTGAATGCATCATTGTACAAACTGGCTTTAATTTTGAATGGTCAAAATTTCATAGTTCTGAATCTTTATGTCAAAAGCTGAAGTTTCAGTTCTTTCCTGTAATGAATTTTAACTTTGCAATAAAAATTCAAATAGTTGCATTTTCTAAAATATATGTAATAAATTGGAAATTTCAATTTCCCAGTCGATATAACTATACTTGAGATTTGAAATAAAAATTTCCTGTAAATTCAATAAGAGAAAAAAGAATTCAAGGATCAAATTTCGACAAATGCCCTTTAATAATTGTTGAAATTGAAAAATAACATAAAAAAAAAGAGAGAACGAAATTTAATAAGAGGGCAAATTCTCAAATCTATTTCTTCCTTCTGTTTCTAAAATATTTCCATTATTTTCGGAACACAATACGATAACACTTGAAATATCTACCGAACGACGAACTTTAAAAAAAAAAAAAATTGTTTACTCATGCAAGAAATTTGAATGAGAGAGCAATATATTTGCATTAAAATGGTTGGATTTTGAACAAAAGAGATAAACTTTCAACTAAAACCAACCGAAATTCAATTTCCACAAAAAAAAGATGAATTTTCATATAAAAAATACGTATTTCCAACAAAATAGTCAAATTCTCAAACATAACAGATTAATTTTTAACCAATAAGATCAACTTTCCACTGAAAAGTTGCATTTCTAACTTATCTTCTCATCGCCTTATCTTCTTTCTCAGAGGATTATAATCGACCGAAGTATTCTTCTATGTAAAGATCGAAAATCATTACAATATTTGAAATGACAGTGTCTGCGTGTACAGAAATCCCGGTAGAAACAGTCCCTTTTGTAGAGGTATTTTGTAATTTAGTGGAAAAATACATAGCTAAAAAATTCACAAGGAAAGTTACAAAACGTTAATGACTTTCAGCCACTTTAATATTCATTGCTCAATCCAGAAGGCTCCTACAAAACTGTAAACAATTAAAAAAATTGTTGATGCCTTCCAACATTATAGAAGTTCTTATAGAAGAATGTAGCAAACAAAAACACCTTATCCTCTTATAAATGAAGCTTGGAAAAATGTACTTTAACTCTTTAAGCCCCTGAATGGTAACTTTTCAATTACCTCTAATTATAAATTGTCTTTCGCGTTGAGAGGCAAGCTCGATCTGAAGGCCGAAAAATCGGATATGAATCGGAATTTGAGTTTTTTTCCTCTCTCTTGAAGCTATGGTGAAATTTCGTAGAGCAGTTGTCACGACCTTTGTCGTGCGGTAGTTCCATAATGCTATTTGAGATCGCGAAATGGAGTTTATCGGAAGAAGAAGGGAAACTAGCATGCATTCGAGTAGCTGAGAAGAGACTGGTCCCAATTAGCCGCAAAAGAGGAGCCTCCATACGAGTGTCTCGACTTCTCGAGGGAAAGGATCCTACCTTATGTATGTATGTATGTAAGTAACTACCTTACCTACCTACCGGGGTCATCGGTCTTCGCGACGCGCCTCTAACTACCTCTAACTAACTATCAATAGTCGCAGCTACGGATATCTAAATAGCGAATGAATCTTTCTCTTCGAAATGTTTATATAAATCAAGGCGCCATAAATGCTGATAAAACACTATTTATCCCCCTAAGGGGAAAATTATAGTCTGTGACGTATTTGAATTTTTTTGAAAACGATTACAAAGGCAATGTCGGAGCAGAAGACGGATGGTTTACCTGAACGGATGGTTTACCTGAAATATTGATGGAAAGAGATTATCCGTGAAAGATACGAACATAAAGGGGCCAGACAGCGGTAGGCTAAATTATCAATGTTTCTACCCCAAATAGTATTTACTTTGAAGATAACCTGGCGGGGAAAACTAGACTATGAGGTCAAATGTTTACCACGTCACACAGTGGTCAAAAATCATGAAAAGTTGGCCATAATTGAAAAAAACAATTTTTTTCGCTATTCAAAAAGTCCAGTATCAGTAGTGGTACCCCTAGCGTCGTTAGAGATTGATATTTAAGAACACATGTTGCTGGAACCAACTTCAGCCTTTGTTTTATAGAAGTCAAACGCGTCAAAAAGTTGAACACATCGTGACAAGTAAGAACCAGATTTTCAAAAGTGCACAGTTTTTGAATAGAGAGATCAATTTAGATGCCACAACAATTGTTTTCGCAAATGTAAGTACTTTCAGCTATAGAAACAATCGACTGCAGTTTTCAAATGTTGATGATAAGCTTACGCTGATAAAAACAGAGTTTAGAAAAAAGTCTTGATAGATCGGGACCAATTTTTTATCTAAATATCGAATAACGTTGTATGCCCGTTATACAGCGCACAGTGGTTCAAAATCCCAAAAAGCTGTCCAAAGATCAGAATCTCGATATTTCACTTTGTTCAAGGACCCATATAAGGATTTCTGGGTCGCTGATTTCGAAAATGGAGTCAAAAATCCAAAATGGGGAATGGCGGACCAAAATGTCTGACACTTTTCTGGAAAGAGTAGTTTTTTAGGAAAATGGCCACCATTTCTGGTCCGCCATTATAAATTTTGGATTTTTGACTTCACTTTCGAAATCAGCGACTCCGAAAAACCCCTTAATACTCGTTTCCAAGTAAACGCAGGAAAATTTTTAGAAAATATCCGCCATTTCCTATTTTGAATTTTGTACTCCATTTTTTAAATCAGCGACCCCAAAAACTCCTTATTACCTTTTTTCAAGTGAATGCACAGAAAATTCTAGAAAAATTTCCGCTATTTTCGGTCTTTTATTTTGAATTTTGGATTTACGACTTTATTTTTGAAATCAGCGATCCCAAAATCCCCTTAATACTCATTTTCAAGTGGATACATGGAAAATTCTAGGAAAATGTTCGCCATTTTGGGTCTGCCATTTTGAATTTCAGATTTTTCACTACATTTCAGAAATCAACGCCCCCGAAAAGCCCTTAGTTCTCATTTTGAAGTGAATGCGTGGAAAATTTTAGAAACATGTCCGCCATTCCGGGTCCACCATTTTGAATTTTGGATTTTTTACTTTAAATTTGAAATCAGCGACCCCAAAAACCATATATAGGTACTCGAACGAAGTGAAATAACGAAATTCGGATTTATGGCCAGCTTTTTGGGATTTTGAACCACTGTGCGTCATAGCCTTGTGTCCATTAGAAAATTGTTGTAATATGTTTTCAGGCTTTACGGCCAAGTTGGTCACAATATGTTTCCATTGCTGATCACAATTTATTTGTCAATTTCCAATTTTATTTGAATTCGATACGAATTTGCATATCTCATGATTTTTTATCTATGTAATAGACCGATTCCATATGAAGTCGAAAGTATGCCCGTGGCAATGTCACGAGACTGTATGAAGCTATAATATATTTCGTTTCCCATGGCAAAATATGAGACACATATTTGTTTTTTTCTTTTCCAATTTTTTTTCCTTTACGAATATAGGGCTACTTGATATTCAGGTAATTCATGAAAAAAATAATCAAAACTTTCTTCGAAATGTAGTGATATCTACATTGTTTTAAGTCTTCCAAAAGAACTTGAAGAATTCTAAAAATTACAAGAATGGTACATTTTCCGAGAAAACTGAAAACTCAATTTTCTGAAGAAGATTCGTTATAATACAGAAAAGATAGCATGTAACTTTAGTCCTTATACTTAACGATTTCTTCTCCCAGAAGAACTTTTTTTCGAATTATTATCTAAAATTTTTCAGAATATCAATTATTTTTCAAACATCCATAGTTTTAGGTCCCAAACAAACTAAAATCATGTACATTTTTGAGATATATGGTGCACAGTGGTTCAAAATCCCAAAAAGCTGGCCAACAATCAGAATCTCGATATTTCACTTCCTTTGAGTACACATTTAAGGTTCTTGTGGTCACTGATTTCGAAAATAAAGTAAAGAATTCAAAATTCAAAATATCGGGCCGAAAATGGCTAAAATTTTTCTAAAATTAGCCATGCATTTACTTAAGAATGATAATAAATGTGTTCTGGGGGTCGCTGATCTTGAAAATAGAGTCAAACATCAAAAATACAAAATACAAATACAAAAAAATTCGTGATGGCAGCCCCGAAATCGCGGACATTTTTCTAAAAAATGCCTTCCCTCGAAATGGGGCAGCTCGGGGCAGCAAGTGAAAACGGTTTTTCCCGCGTGAACTTGTAAATCGGGTTTTTAACTCAAAATTCACTAAATGTGGCGAATTTCAGAAAAATGCTGCCATTTCAAATTTTGGATTTTTGACTTCATTCTCGAAATCAGCGACCCAAAAACCTTAATTATGTACTCGAGCGAAGTGAAATATCAAGATTCTGATTTTTGGCCAGCTTTTTGGAATTTTGGACCACTGTGCGGTGACAGTATCTAGAAAAATTAGATCTTTCGGATTTTATATGAATAAAATGATGGAATTATGCTTCTTGCTGTTATCTTTTGATTGAATTTACCTTTTACTTCAATAGTTTAATCTTTTTTTTTCTGCTCCATAGCTGGAACCTTGTAGAAAATTTACTGTGATTATAACGCCAATGTCAAATAATTGGCAACTAGCCATTTCTACAGTATAAATAATAACTGCTTATGTAGTCAATTTTTTCACATTTTTGAATTGTGTTTGGCCCTTGCTGTTCCGGTCGTCGGCCCATTCATAGCAGTCAAATTTTGTCATTGGCAACATCATCCCAAGCTTTGGCCAATGATAGCTTAAGGTCGCGGCCAATATTCTAACACAAACAAACATACAAGGCAAAGCTAGTAAAACCAGAGGTAAAATTAATTCAATCAGAATATCAAAATCATAATTGCAATTTTTTAAAATAAATCCAAAAGGTCTGCTGACTCTAAATTTCGTAACTCTGTATTTGGTGAATTTACATTATTTTAGTTTATTAAGCGAAAGTATTATGCATTTCTTCTGAAGAATTCATATCTTGCTGAATAAATTTTATAATTGGGAAAAAATTGTTTCTACATAGCAGGAAAGATTCGAAAAAAATTACGCGTGGTCCTTTTTGAGAAAATCGATCATTTTTTTGGTTGTGTTATGCAATTTTTGTAATTTCCTTTAACTGGTGAGGTTTCCTTGGTGAGTTTTTACATTTATAGGTAGCACAACAAGCTAATGTATAGAAAACTGAATTATTTAAATTTGTTCCCGAGAAAGAACATTTTTAACAAAACTTTTATGCTTCAAATTTATAATATTATTATTAAGAAGAATATATTTGAACCCAAAAAGACTTTTTCGATTAAAAATAACGATGGATTCTTGACGATTTCAGAAGGAGTACTTAGGGACTTGAAAAAAGTGTAAAAAAATGCTCACTTCGTTTAAACATCCTCTATAATGCAGATTGTTTTACTTTCTTACAATGTATTCTTTTTTTGTTACGTTGATTCTTGGCCGAATTTCAAAAACATATATTTAGCGGACTCAAAGTCTGCTTTTGTGAATCAAATGGTTCTTATATTTAACTAGCCAATGTTATGAATTATTATTCTCTTGGCATATCACTCAGACTGTTGGCAAGTATCTGATTAAGAGCTGTATTCCACTAATTGTACAAAAATGCATTTTATGTTTAGCAACTGTTATTATTTGTCACTCGTATTTTTTGGAATATTTGTTTATACTCCCTTGATTTACGGGTTGGAAAGTCTATTCCATAACGCATCTCTTCTAAATTTACTGACTTCTTTTTTACATATCCTATACGGAGTGGAATCGAACTCGCAAACAGACGGAGTGGGTCCAAAGTCTATGCCTTAGCCCCTACGACCAACTGACCACCATTATTATCCGTCACAAATCAGAGTTCTTTTCGAACGTAAAAGGAAAATTTGTAAGGGAAGCCAATTAAAAGAAAAAATTATGTCTCTTGGACTACTATCAAATTCAACTTAAAATATCTTGTTCGAATAATCGGAATGTGAGACCACTGCATTTATTTCCAATTTTACCAAAGAGCAGCGTTCAGTCCGACACCAAAAGTAACATTGTTTATACATGAAATTTCAGAAAACGAAGCTTTTTTCAGGAATCCTGGTATATGAGTAATTATCCAGGGCACTTTCGTGTCCAAGGGTTTCAATACTGAAACTATTGGTTATATTAGTGTTAAACTCTGTGAGGATTCTCATTTTAGTACCTTACAACATGTCCTACAGTAGGAATCAAATTTAATTATCGTAACTCAGACTGAAAAAATATTATGTGCCCAAAAAATAGCTTTGAGAGATGTCCACAAATGCCTGAAGCATATTTCGAAGCCACATAGAAGATAAATAATGAAGTAATAGGAACAATAAGTGTCCATGGATATATTTTTGTGGTTACGTCTATGCATAAACAGGGATCATCCGGCAACTAGGGATACCTTTTTGGGACCAGTTTTTGCGTAGAAGTCAAGAAAAAACCTCTCACTACTCAATTTTATTAGTACCCATCGACGTAATCGGCAATTATTTCCAGATTTATTAACGAAATTCAATGAATAAAGTATAAAAATATGTATTAGAATGGGGGAAAATAGATTGCGAAAGGATTTTGCAATCTATTCTCCTTGAAAACATTGGGAACAATTTTTATGTTGTTTTCCATCGACGTAACGTCCATTGATGTAACCTTACTTTCAGCTCGTCAGGGGCAGCCTGACATTCAACTGTGCCTCTCCGAGGAACTTTTGCAAAGAAACTATGAGACCGGAGTTTTTTCGGATAAATTATTTTGTTTCATTCATAAAACCGACGAAATAAATAAATAATATGATTTTTATAACAAAAACCGGAAAAATATTCTTCTAATTCGGAAAATGTTTGATTTCTCACAGTCCTGAATTTCGTTTGGCAGATTAACAGAGGTTATGTTCATATAATCTAGCTTAGTCTAACCAAGGATATTAATATCAAATTGTGTTTCGTAAAAACTTTGTTTCGTGGAAATGGTGTTTATTTATCAATATAATCAAATTGAAAAATATATATCATAATATTTTTCATGGAAATGGTATTAATTTAAAAATTCAAACGTTTTTACTATGTATCATTATAGTTTCAGTAGGGAAATAAACAGCGAAAAGGCCATGGCTAAAAAATAGAAATCAGATTCACCAGCAGAATTTTAGAAATAAATCAAATATAAATTAATCATTTTTAAATACATTAAATATATATAATCGGGTAAAAGTCATAGAAAGACCAGGCAGAATCTGTCGTAAAAGGAAGCTTGAAAAGCGTAATCTTTGGGAACCTTTGTTATATAGATTTAGTTATTATTTTTTATAAATAATTAGGAACTTCTAATGGTATTTGTCATCTAGGGAATTAATTTTAATACAAAATTAGGAACAATTGTATATTTGGTATCAAAGTCGGTTGTTACGAGTGCAAAAAATGTAAAATATCCAAAAATTATTATTATTTGTTATTATGAAATGAGCAATGATGTTATTGAGGTAAATTATAATATCTACAAACAAAGAGAATGGAATTTCTACGTCAAATCTTCTATTTTCAAACTATATTCTGAGATTGGTCCATTTTGTCTAAAAAAATTGATAATAAGATAAAGAAGATTAAGAAAGAATTTCAGAAGTTCTTTTTTTATGGTAATGAATCTAACTTCAATTACAAAATACAATTTTTGAAATATTTTTAAAAAAAATTCACTTATTTCAAAAGTTTCCTGTATTTGGAGAATTATTCATATATGAAAGACTTCAATATTTTCGGAATTATTTTGGAATCAAACAAAATCTTTGATTGTCTAAAAATCCTTTCTCCAAAATAATTTTTAAGTTTGAATGCATAAACATATTTTGCAGAGTCTAGAAAGCTAATAAAAATGCTAAATTTCGAGAGAGAATGGTATACGCAAACACAGTAGCTGAAATGTTAATTATCATGCCAATGAACTCAAAAGAAACCTCTCTCCAATTGACAGGATTAAGAGATCTTGAGTCCAGATTAGAGTGGATTGAAGAATGGCTTGACTAAAGCTCTCAAACCCAAGAGAGGCTTATGTAAACATTGTGTGTTTTTCTTCAGGAACATCAAAACTTTACTACGCTCTACAGTGGCATAACCATTCCTTTTACTATTCAAAAATTGATTCTCCTAAAAAAACACAATTTTTCGAATGTACAAATTCAATAAGAATCCTTTCCACGGTGATTCCTCTCACATAGAGTGTAGCCAATCTCTCAATTATCCAAGCCTAAATCAATTCTTAGCTGTATTCCTTAGACTATACCATTGGATTCTCGAATTTACTCATTATTTTTGAGGTTGATGGTAAAATTTTAAGTGTCTTTAACTTTATGGCAAAGTTCCTAGCTTGAGTAACTATAAACGGCGTGAAACTGATCATTAAATGATATGCACGGCATCATACATACTTGCATTGCCCCAAGACCTTACATAAGAGCAATAATCATTCGGAACTCAAGTACTGGTTTTAGACTCTTTAAAATTTTTCCCTCGAGTCGATTCTACTTTATTGTTGTGTATTTTTTCAACTATAAATCCAGAACGAGAGTTTTTTTGATATTACCGATTATTTTCGAATAACTAAAAAAGGGCATATAAACAGGAACCAGGTGGTAACGTTGATCGATAAAAGGATGAATGGATTCTCTAATAATAGTACTAGGAGAAATTATATTGCGGTGATCCTGCGGTTTCGAAGAATAGTGGGCGCTGTGATATGTGAGAAGATTGTTGGTTGGTGGGTGGAACTCTTAGTCGGTTGGTAGGTAGACATAATATTACAAGTATCCTAATCCTTCCTCGCTTTCTACATTGCCTCGGGGCACAGCCTTCTCCTGCCAAGATTCGATTTGGACGTTCCCATCTTCGAAACCTGCATACTCGCAGACTATTCGAAATGCAGGAACAAAAATTTCATTCCTCTTTTGAAAAACCATAGAAAACTAGTGATCTTGTTTGTGGATTTTCAAGCAGTTTTCGGCTCAGTTTTTTACTTTTCAATTTAAAATTTGGATCGGTTGGATCGTATACGGATTCAGAGTTTCGAATTTCTTTTCCCTCGTCTCGTCGATCCAGCAATACTTTTGGTAACCTCAAACATTTTTATTGACTGGCCTCAACCCACTTATCAGGAAATCAGCAAAAACGCATCGAAGAAATGAAGATGCAATGTTTAGTGTAAATATAGGCTAATAGGTCTCGACGTTAATTTTGAACGATGAATCTAAAAGCGGAGTCTCCATTCAAGTAAAAATTTCATATTATCGACTTAGGGGCCGTCCATAAACTACACTGAGAAAAAATTTCATTGAATCAATGACCCGGCCTAATAAATACGAGCAATGACTCAAAGATGTTGAATCAAACGGAAAATACATTGCTTCAACCAAAAAATGCAATTTTTTTCTCAGTGTACGTAGCCGAATTCTAGGCAACTTTCAACCCCCCCCCCCTTACGTAGATAAGCGTAGAAATTTTCATTGCCCCCCCC
>WSXT02084812.1:0-11897 GCA_011762715.2 Neuroterus valhalla
AAATTTTTGGGTAAATGAATAATTGAACTGTTTTGTATATACATAGTCTTTTTGGCTCTAAAACTCAACAATTTTGTGGAAATTTTTTTTTTTTGTAGAATATTACCATTTCTCGAAGAATTTTCTTTTTCCATTGGAAATTTAACTTTTCGAATGAATGTTGAACTTCTCATTGAAGATTTCCCTCTTCGAAAATTTTTCTCTACGATTGAAAATTTATATTTCCGGTAAAAATACTTCGTTCTGGTTAAAAATCGAACTGCTTTTTCGAAAATCAGAGTATTTCTCGTAAATAACAGTTCTTGGCTTTGCAATTTAACCATTTTGTGGAAAAATCAGTCTTTTGTCGTATCTCGTTATACTATTACTATATTATCATTAATAATATCATTCCTAATATTTCTAATTTACCATGATCACTAGTTATTTTTGATTTGCATAATTTATTAATTTTATTAGAATGTGTTTTGTAGGAATGTTAATCTACCGTTGTTAATGAGAATATTAGGGTTTAAAAAAATATATTTCAAGTAGGTATTTTTACTAGTAAAATCGAATTTCTTCACATGAGTTCTTGTTGAATATTTTTCTTATAGGTACATTAGTATGAATCATCATCGTCTCCTTTCAATGCCAAATTTTATCTTCGTATTTCTCGAATGCATTCCATTTATTCCAAATCCTTCTCGTGAAATCCTTCTTTCGAAACAATTATATTTTCATTTTGCAGAAACCAGAAGCTCAATAATCCCTTATGGGTGATATTATGAATTTGAGTGCATTATTTAAAAATGATTTTTGACGTCCCGAAGGGAGGACTTTCAAATTTTTATACAAAATGGAATAAGTGCAAGAAAATCCAGTGTCTAAGTGTATTCATGTGAAACGATAAAAACGATTCAGATGATTCTTCCTTGACCGGAAATTCTTCAAGAATTGGGAGTGGATTCTTTCCGTCTTACGGTCATCATATATTAAATCAAAAATACAAATGAGAATAAAGTTGGACAATTTCCTTTTTTTCGAACTCGGAAATCTTTTATTTTCGATAAAACACCTTCATTTTCTATTCACGACGTTTCGATGACAGTGCGCACCTTTTTCAAGTATGAGTAATCTAGATAAATTAATATAAATATAAAAGTTTTATTGTAAACAAAAAAAGGAAACATTTACAATGGATATAATGCTTTGTTAACAGTTTAAAAATATTATGTTACCTGGGAAGTGTGAAGCGAAGTCAAGGTATATTATAAAACATCGAAGTCAGATAAGTAAAAAGAAAAAATCAGAAGTATAAAAGTCATGTATGAAGTCTCCAAAAATTATTTTGGGTACTTTTAAATGATAAAATCACATAGCTTCCGATGATGTTGAGAGGAATACAGAAGGTAAACAAATAGTAATAGAAACGTAGTGTGAAGTGAAAATTGAAAGTGTAAAGGTCGGTTTTCAAGGAAAAACACTGATGATGAAGCACATTGGAACTAAAATTTGAGAATTTGAAAATTTAAAATTTGATATAGTAAAATGGATATTATTTTATGATGCTCTGGTAGATTTTATTTATGTTAAGAATTTCTGTCTGTCAATTAACGGAGGTGTTAAGATATTTGTTGATAAAAATGGATTCAATAATACGTCTTTGATAAGTATTCTTTTCCTTAGCTAAAATTTTTATGTTTTTAAAATCAAAATCAAAGTAATGATTAAATTTCCAAGAATGTTGTGCTAAGCCAGTATTGAAGTTTCCAACTTCACAATCTCTCTTGTGTTCAGTAATTCTGGTTTTTAGTCTCCTGCCTGTTTCGCCTATGTAAACTTTATTGCAACATCACAATCAATCACAATCATCACAATCACAATCTTACAAAAATAACAAAGAACGAGATTTTAATTGCTACCAGAACCGTTTTTAATGGCACTGTTTTCTCTTTTAATAACAAATTTTATAAACAAATTTCAGGTTGTCCTATGGGTTCGCCTTTATCACCCGTTATTTCTGATTTAGTTCTACAAGGCGTAGAAAACAGAGCACTCCAATCAATTAATTTCACACCGAAAGTAAAAGATTTCCGAGTTCGGAAAAAAAGAGTATTTTCAAACTTTGTTTTCATTTGAATTTTGATTTGATATATGATGACCGTAAGACGGAAAAAATCCACTACCAATTCTCGAAGAATTTCCGGTCAAAGAAGAATCTACTGAATCGTTTTCATCGTTTCACATGAATACACTTAGGTAGGAAAAGTATCATATACTAAATTGAAGTTGACATGTTGATTCTCAAAATAGGGACTAAGTGGTAGAAAGGCTGACTTGAAAAGTAACATTTCTCATATTACAAAATTTGAAGGAACTTCATATTCAAAATCCAGTGACTCTTTCTGATTATTCAGTTTGCGCTGATATTCAGCACGTACTCTATATCCTCTTTGAAATTGCTTTTCATTGAGGTACACTCTACGCAACATGCAACAGTTTTTATCTGATTTTTGATAATATGCTATTGCAAGGACGTTCATTTTTTATTAGAGAGCAAAGTCTTGTTTGTCAATCAACCTCGTAATGGATTCTTATCGAATGAAGTTTTGCGTGGCTCTCCATGGAAGAAAGATGTAAACCACGCACGAATTGCATGTTATACAAGGCCGATATGGTGCAAGTACAGGAGAGTGACACCTGCATGTATATCCGTGAATTTATTATCATGGAATAATCATGAAGATTACATGATTCGGACAACAATCACGGTTTATGTTATTGCCTTCTTAAGGGGAGAAATAATACACCTTCGGCATCCTAACCTCTGAGATAAATTCACAAAAATGAAGAAAGTTGGGCGCCAGACATTCCTTGGGTCAAAAGATAACGAAATCAATCAAATTAACACAAAATTCTCAGATGTAAAAACAACTTCAAATCTGACTTTCCCAACCGAAATTTTGATCAGCAACAAACCAAAATTTTGAGGTAATGATGTACCGGAATTTGATATTCAATAATCACTTCCACTAGCTCAAATCCGAAACAGAGTCATAATTCGGTAGAGGGCATGGTCTGCGAATGATAAAGTTTTCTTCATGATTTCTAACAACGATAACTCGATTACTGCATTAACAATTACCTAAAACAGTTAATTTGGATATAAAAGCAGGTTCTTAATTGACAGTTGATTATGCAATCGATTCTATATAATTTTCAAGCGACAATCCAAAATTTTCAATTTTGAAGCTTTAATACTTGAATAAAATTTATATTTACTTAGGGTACTCCACGTGCTTAGTAATATGGGGTTAAAGTCGGGTCAAAAGTTTTTATTAACATCCTCGAAAAGGGAATCGACAACAATTCTGGGGTATCATGAGTATCTCAATAAATGTGGGCAGTAAGGGTTTCAAGGAATACTTCAATAATGAAATCTTAACAAAAAATGGAGGATTAAACTTGAAAATCATTGACAAAAATATTCATGAGAGAAAGTTACTACTGTGGGGAATCAACTATGGATTACGACAAGCAGTTGGGTCTCTCCATTATTTTTTTTGAATAAGGGTCGCATGGGGGCATTGCAACAAAGAGGTCTCAGTATAATATCAATTTTCGTGAGGCAATTCAGACAAAATGAGATTCAAAACAACTCATCAAAATAAAAAAAATAAAAATGAATTGGGAGCTCTCTTTGCCTACCGAAATTACAAAACTACTCAACACATTGAGGTCTTTGTTGGACAAAGACAGTTTTAAATATAAGAAACTCGATGATTATAAATTAATCCATTCATTCGATAGTGTAAATAAAGAAAATCACGATATCGATATATTTTATAACTTGTAATGTAATTATACATTCAAATTGCTGAAAGCAATTTTCAGCATTTCGTGGCTTCAGACTTCTTCTGCATCTCTACAAAAGTATATTTTAAAGAACTACTGATATTCGTCAACAATGAGGCGTTCTCTGGTCGAAGCAGGTACTTATGGCATTGCTGACAGTTGAAATGTTAGAAATTGAATTTGATGTTGACGACGATATTGCGCATGGTTTGAACCGACAAACCATTCCTTTCATCTGTCCATTGCGCCTTATTAAATTAAAAAACTCTTTCGCAATTAGCCTTGTGTTCAGGTATGGCGAAAAAAGGACAAATTTTCAAAATTTCTGAAATGGATCCCACGTTGTCATTAGCATTGGAAAAAGCACAAATTTTGTCATTGCAACTTTTGGCAAAAAAATCTGTGTCCCTATTTTCCTGCTTCTGTTTGATGAATCGCATCAAACTCATTGTCTGGTGGAACAATTTTGCTGCTGAGAATCCCGCTACCCTCTTCTGCAAATAATCAATTAATTCTTCGATGCTGCCGAAGGTAAATGAAACATGTTGTTTAAAATTGATCTATTGAAATTCTGGAAGAGAAATGTAAAATATATGGAGTAAATTATTCTCAACGTATCTTTGCGCGCCACATGGAGATAATTGAGTGCAGTACCCTAAATTCATAAAATGATTCAGTCTATTTGAGAAGGATATCTTCTGTCCATTCTGTCTCTTACACTCTGAGCAACAGTGTTATTAACTTAAAAAATTTTGAGAAAACTATTATTTCCTTTCTCTTAAGCTTTAACATTTTCATGGAACAGCGACATGAGAGAGTGAACAAATAACAGGTGACATTCGCTGAAGTCGTGCTCAAAGAATGATTGCAAAAGTGCAGATGCTTTTTCTCCTGATAGGAAGTATGATTTCAGTGCCGGATACATTGGTAATAGACGGTGAACGACAGGCATCAAACTGAGTCAGCGAGTTTTACTGTGATGCAAAAGCTCTCTAGACGAAACTTAAAAAAATTCGCAAAAATTTCTCAATTGTTCTGTTCGAACTGTATAAATTGAGAAATATTGATAAATTTTGAAAGCAAGGGCATCAATGTCGAATAATACGAATTGATTCAAATCATGCTGAACACTGTTGTGAAGAATGTGAGCTGTGCAGCCAACGCCCAGAATATCAGAACCCTACATTTTGGTCTTGAGAAGTGCGTGAAAATTTTCTTTGCCTTTTCTCTTCAGGCCCCTGAAATTTGAATAAGTATTATCAGCACCATGAGCAATAAATTTTTCCCCAATTTCATGCTTTTTAATTATAGATTTCAGGACTTCTGCAATGGTCTCAGCTTTGTCATCTTTCGTCTCAAGTATGTCCATTTTGAACTGTAGGAGTTATTAGGATAAGATATTAGGATGCCCTTTGAAATAATACATTTTATGGCAAGGGGGTGCCATGAACATCGGAGGTTGCATGACATTAACACCTTATATCACAAATTCAATAAAACAATAAAGAAAGAGCACAGTAGACTCTTACTCTTTCGAACATACAAAACGCTCTGATTCTCATCAGTTCGTTGGAGTAGTAAAAAATGGACTTCATTTTTTTCTTTCCTTCAGATTGAAAATTGAGCAAGTTGGTTTGGGTCAATGACCGACATTTGCATTTTTGTTGTGGCTGTAATCACAGAACTTGAGGACATTCCAATTCGAAGAGACAAATCTTAAAGCCTATATTCTGCTCGCGAACTACCAATTTCGTCGATTCGATTTAATAAATTAGTGATTTCAAGGTCCAAAAGGTCCACGACGATCCCTATCCCTGTTAACTGATTTATTATTTGTCCGAATCAGTCGTGCTTATAATATTCTGTATCAAATTTTTCGATTAGGAGTTTCAAGCAAATTCTGGGGTATCGGTTGTCGTCTGTTACCCAGACATTAGATAACTTTGCTGACCGACAATCAGCAATTGCACACGTGCGTGTATCACACACTCATTTAACAACAACGGCTGAGAAATAAGCAATGGAAGAGCTGAGCGTTTTTGAACGAGCAAGTGTAACTTCACAACAAAAAAAGAGGAACGTACTACGTATTTATTATTTATGTATTCCATCAGAAACACTGGATCTGAATCTTCCTCATAGTCCATGGTGAATCAATACAGTTTTTATCTTCCGCACGCACAAGATATTAGGGTGGGTCATTCAAATACTTTTCCCTCTGATCAGAAACGTCTACCCGAAAGAAGTAGCACACCTTCACCAGGAATAGACTTGCAGAATCTTTCCTCCTAATTGTTTTCATCCTGTATCTGAATTTATTTGATCTTCATTTATTTATTCCTTGAAGCGAACAAGCAACAACGGCTTTATCGGAATCGCTATCAAGATATGTCGTCACGTAATTATAAAAAGCATCAGATTCATATTGATCCGAGTCTAAAAGTGTGATAACATTACACATGTATTTTGAGACAGGTTCAGCTTTGAAAGCAGCATGTTTCTCATTCACTAACCCAAGAACTATCTAAGTTTCATTCTCTTCGCCATTAAAGTATAATGCACGTGGAGAACAAGGATAGCAGGAGTTACATTTTGGAAGGTTTCTTTAGGAATCTAAACCTTTGTTGGCTGCGTGCAGAACATACTTGCCAAATGGGCGGTGGCCCATGACACCATTCTCAATCTCTTAGATATTTTTGCTGCTGCAGATACATCGAGTTTTGACTGCGATGACTATGACTAGCTTAGATTGAATCTGAGTTGTTAAGTAACATTGATGTCAAGAAAAGACGTAGTCTTTAAAGTGCAAAAATAGTTTGTTGTATGCGTCTCCCTAAGACTGCGAGAATTGGAGATGATCCTAAAGGCTTCTCGCTGCTACCAGATTTATACCTCATTGCTATCATTGCTATCATCACAGATTGATGAACATAAACAATTGTTTTCTAACATTCTGCAGTCCCTGGAGCCATGAATTGTAAATTTCACAAACACCCATATTTCTGACCATGTAATTAAAATACTTTGATGTGTTGAAAAATCAAGTTCGTCATTTCTATGTTCGAAAAACTAACACGTCTTCGAAATTTTTGAGATGGTGAGACTAACATCGACAAGATTTCAGATAAATTATAAACAGAGTTCTAAATCAGTCCAACCATTACATCAAGAAACCTTATCTTATTTCTGACTCTGAAAGATTCTTGCTCAGAGCTTTTTCGACACTAAAACTTTATTCAGAGAATATAGAAAACTTTGTATAAAACACGCTGATGCTGAACAGTTGTTCTCAACAAATCTGATTATACAACTAAAATGGCATTAATTTTGAATGATCCCTGTACATATAAGACAATCGAGAATAACTCTCTGGAAATCATTCAAAAAAGACTCTTCAACAAACTAAACAACTGGACATTGGAAGGTCTTCTGGGTGCTAAGACCCTACGAAGATCTTATTACTGGGACTCCAAATATAGCTTGGATTTATGGACATTCTAAAGTCCCTAAATACAACTATCTTCTGAGACCAGTTGTAAGTACGCTTAAATATCCTACATATTATATGGCTGAATTTTCCAAGAAGATTTTGAATTCTGATCTTCCAAGATCAAAATCCTTTGAGAGGAATGCTATCGAATTGAATCAATACTTGATGAAATTACAATACCTTAAAATCATATCATGATTCCACTTGATGTTTCCTTATCGTTCACAAACGTTCCTCGAGATCTTCTGCTCAACACTATTCATTGAAATTGACCCTACATTGAGGAAGTTACTGCTCTACTTCTAGTTCGATTAGAAGAAAACATTAAATTCATGATAAAAATATATATTTTCAACTGAACAAAAAATACTTCAGATAGATCTTCGAATCTACAAACTGATCTTACTCTTTCCAACAACAAATGCAAGAAACCTTGTTTCCTAAATGAAAATGTAGTTATGCGCCGGAGGTGCTCTATAAATGGTGCCTCCTTCATGGAGCTCGAGGCCACAGGTAAGTTCACCTGTTCTTGACTCTCCACCTTCTTCAACGATAGTCTCTTTGTGCTGGCATTTGGCGTACTCGCGGTGGACTTTCTTGGTCTCTTTCGTTGGGTTGAGGCAGGAGCCGCTCCAGCATTTTATCCTGTCTGCGTCCCAACGGTATTTACGCTTGCCTTTTTGTCGAGGTATCTTCCATGAGGCGTCTTTCACTTTACCTCGGGCAAACTTAATATCAATCTTCATCATACTGAGCTAGCGTTGCGCCATTACCACATATTCTCTAATCAGAAGGAAAATATTCCTCCTCTAATAACAGAACTACAGCATTGACCTCTCCACCATACACCTCCTCCCATGAGATCTTTTCAAAAAAATTGGACGCTTATGACACCACATCCTGGTGCAACGCAGCCTTTGCCATGGTAGTTTACGCTTCGGCTTGGGAGTTTTGCCTTCCGGCGCTATTCCTGGATCACTGTCCGCGACTGCTTATTTAGTTGTGTAACCGCATTCAGCAGAAACCGTCGGAACAGGGGCCTTCTATCCATAACCTGAGGATGCGCTGGTCGGCTTGGTCAAAGGGAAGATAGGATTCAGGGACCTTGGCATGTTAGCATTCCGAAACAATAACTCCCCCAATATAGTCAATCAGGAGATTCGGAAGGCATTTTTTGAAGTATTCATCATGAAAAAACATTCTAAACATCCAAAAACATCCTAACGCTTACGTTGGCAGTTTATCTGAATTTGGCTGGTAAGTGTTATCAGGGTCATCATATGTCGAGGTTTGACGAACACATCCTCTCTGTCAAGACTTGCAGATTCTATCCTTGAGGGTTTCTTAATTCTTCCAAGGTCTTCTCTATATATTCGAGAACGTGTTTCTACTCTCAAAAGGAAAAAACGCAGATTCCAAGTTAAATCGGTAAGGTTCCTACCAAGGCGGTACCATATGATAGGTGTAGAGGGATTAAGAAATATGATTAGGAAAACCATGCGTTCGACTGCTCCAAATTTATGCTTCCTCCAGGGTTAGGGAATTTCATCCTCAAGAGTTCTGCACTCCCTTGGAGGTCTTTCCTGGGGCTCAAGAACAGAATGCTGTATTTGTTCAAAAGAAAAAAGTCCTGATGAAATCTAGTAGCTTTCTTTAAAGGCTGGCAACATATGAATAACTGTTTGATCTGATGCAGGTTTCTGCCAAGTAGCCACAGCCCTTTCAGCGATAGCACATTGTAACCTATACCTTCTCCTGACCATGCAAGACACTCAGTTTAGATTCAGGTGTCATGTCCAGAGAACTCTCGTGGTGCTCGTTTCGCTTGATTCGACTTAAGTTCTCAGGTTAGCCCTGACGTGTATCTTCGTCCTACCATTTTTGGATTCTTCTCTTGTAGAGTCACAAAAATGCATCCTCAGGGCTTCTTACTACCAAATTCCTCCTCGAGTCCTCGAGTCCTAAGCTTTTCAACGCACGTCTTGCAGCCCAAATCTTTTTTTCCATATCAGTACCAGGATAATTGCTCACACACAATTGAATCATTGTTTCAACTCAATATTCTATTGTGCCAACAAGATTTATATTTTGATTCTTTCTTGTTGTCCTGCACGAAGTTTTGCTGAGTCCTCAAATTGGACACGCAGGCTCACTCATGCCGAGAATGCAAGAACATTTGTTCTAATTGTAGGATGAAATCTGGGTGGAACTGTGTTTGGTTCCAAACTGATTATAACATAATAATAAATGTGGACAACAATGCCCGCGATAGGCTTGAGGCTGATATAGCTTAAAATATCTCCCGGGAATATATGGATGAGTAGTTTAAACCTGGGCTGATATTATGCTGATCAGTAATTATCGCCTTGAAGTGAAAATATTAAACCTTGTGCGTTCAAGTTTGAAACCTAATATTTATAAGAAATGTATGATTAAATATTTAGACGAATACATTATCAAAATCCTCTTCAAATCACGTTAATAAAGGGAAATACTCAGCTTTATTTGAAAGAACAATGGTGAGGAAACCAGATGTTTCTTGAAGCAGACAAAAATAATATCATCTGTAAACTGATCTATGGTGGAATTAAAAGACAGCTAAGATATTATGGCATGTCTACTGGAATATCAAAGACATTATGGTATTCTATATCAGGAATCTGTCGCATAGTTCTATTTCTGGATAATTTTGAGTTTGTATCTGCTCTAATATCGATGTTTTCTAATGAAATATAATTTTGTCAAGCCTGCAGAACAATTTAGTGCAGCTAATCAACGAATAGTGTTGAGCCAATAGAACATTCAATCCGACAGACAAAAGAATTCAATTTATCTAACAAAGAAATTTTTGATGTCAACGAAAAGAATCAAATTTTTATGGACCAGCAAGACAGTAAGGCTGTATATTAGGCTGAAAAATAGAATTCTTTGTCTTCAATAATATATTTTACGATTGGAACAAGAACCACGCATCCTTATAAAAAATTTTCAAAAATAAAATTCTTATTCCGGATCAGAGGCATCATTAACGTTAGTTCAATGGAAGTCACAAAAACCATCGACCTTCGGAAATTATAGTGTTTGTTCATCGTGAGACATCGCAAAGCTGAGATAACAGTATGAAGACGAAGATGAAATAGACGATTATGAAGTAGACAATTAGGAATTATTGTGTAAATTCAAATGTCAAGAATTCAGTCTGTAAGAAGGATAAGTAATTGATTAGGAAAGGGAATATATTCTTGAAAAAATATCATTTCATGGGAGCAAGAGCAGATAGCACCTCTTTCGAATAAAGGCGCCAAAAAAAAAATGAGATGGAAATTGCGTGAAGAAATGTATATTCGAGGAGTGTAGAGACCAAGATCGAGGTGTTTCACGAACCAATGTTTTATCATTGGAGAAGTCTATTATCCGCGGATTTTGAAAAGTAAATTAGGTTATGAAAAAAGTTCAGGATCAGGATTGTGAGATTGAATGAGATGGTCAAGTTCAGTTTTTTTCAAGCAGTTATCAAGTTTGTACCTAATGAGGAGAATGATTAATTGTCGAAACGCTTGGGAAATTGTATTTTTTGCAATGGTGTGTCCGATAGAGTTGGCATTTCAAGAATACTCCTTGGTGTTCCTTATTTTTTATTTCAGTTTTCGAAAATACTCCTTGATGTTCCTTATTTTTTATTTCTGTTAACTTGAAAGTTGCGTCGAGAACTACTTTGCCATAATTAAAGATGAGATATTTTATCAAGTTCAGCATCATAGCAGTGAATCCATTAAAAATTTCTCAGCCTGCGTTCCTGGAATCTATCTGTAAAGGTGTTGAGATAGTAGAGATACATTTAAATGAACGCTTATGTTGGTAGAATATCTTGATTTTTCTGGTAGGTGCAATTGAGGTAACCATATGTTGTAGTTACTCAAACATATGATCTGTCATCAATTGGTATTCGTTTCACGCGATCAAACCTTTTCTTAATAAAATAGAGTTTTCATGAATGTCTAATGGGCCCGCTCTCTTTGGTATATGTGCAGTTTCAAACATTTCTGACTGCAAACGTATGGCAAAAAAGCAGTAAGTCTCCCAAGCCCGATTTACTACTTATAGCTCTGTGACCTACATTATTTCCATACCCATCACACAGGTGCCTTCCCGTACCCCACAAGGCTTGAGGGAAGGGAGAAATATTTGACCTACATCATTTCCATTACCAGTATTTTGACACATCGAATTTTCCTCAGAGGAGAGATGCCGTAACAAGGAAGTCATGCCGCAAATGAGGCATACCGCAAAGGAGACCTACCACAGGTAAAGCTTGTTGCAAAATAGACTTGCCGCATGGGCTTGAAGTGCTCCCTCTTTTGACAGATCTGAATTATCATAACGTTTGCGAAGCTGTGCCTGTTTCAACTCTGATTTCCACTCCCAGCTCCCACTAAAGGCTCATTTTGGGCAGCAGGACAGCGTTAGTGTTGTCTCAATGGGCGCCAAACTCTTCCGGCGGATAATCCGCCGAGCTCTTGGACCGTTTTCAAACCGTCGTCTTTCTCGGAGTCCAAGCGTTCGGACCGTT
>WSXT02084823.1:0-11896 GCA_011762715.2 Neuroterus valhalla
GTGTGAAATATGGGAGTCTAACCTCAAAAAGAGGAAAGCCCATTCAATATGAGTTTGCCTGAAAGGGTCATTGCACTTTATGGCAGATTCAAAACTGTTCAAGAAAATGACCGATAGACATAGGAGCAAACCAATTCAGTTATCAATCCATGAATCTGCAAATTACAGATACGCAATTCGCACAGACTTCATGTCAATGGATTCTTTTTCCTGGGTATGCCCTCGTTATTTATGTGTTTAGAATCACACGAAGAAAGAAATTTATAATTCAAACAGAATAATATTGCAAAATCAAATAAACCATACCTAATTATATTCCAAGACGATAATTTTTTGATTTTAAAACTATCACCTGCATCTTTGATATAATTTCATCCTTTTTGTGAGATTATATGATCTGGATTTTTCAACGCTATTATTCATTACTATAGGGTTGCCTTGTAATTTGAACCTGTCATTTTCGATAAGAAATTTACAAGTACCAAATAAATAGGCTTGGAAAAGTGCATTAGACCGATTATAGATGATATAAATGCATGATTCATTTCGAGAATAATATCCATAGTAAGTCTCCAGCAACGTACTTTTTTCGACTATCAGATTCTTTCCCGAATTCTCAATGTACATATGTTAAATCTTTATTCGGTATCCTGATATATCGAACTTGCAGTTTTTACCCTTTTTGAACATATTCTCTCTAAAGGCCCAGACATATATGCATCTACGCCTTACAGTTGCATTTTCAAGCCAACCAAAGGAATTTTCTACAAACAGTTACATATTGAACAAAAAAGTCAATTTTCAACTCGACAAGAAAAATTCTCAACTATAATATCTGTGACAGGACTATTTGCTGTTTAATAGGAAAAAACTGTGCATAGAAAAAATTTGCCATTCGTTCTGCAAAAATAGGAAAAATATGTTTAATTTACGATTGGAAAAACTGAAGAGGAGATATCATCTGCTTTGAACGTTTTATCTATTTTCTTCTTTCGGATGCCAACCAACAAATTCATTTCACTCAGTTTTAACGATGAGGAATATTTAGAAAAGTGAGACTGGCAACTGGATAAATATCATTTGCAGTTGCGATATTCATGTCTTTATTTTGAATGTTAGAATGAGATAATTTAAAAACTAGCGCGCATTATTGTGAAGAGTTCCTAACCTACGCTGGAAAATAGTGCAGCCGAGTGCAGGTCAGTGCAGGTTGAAGAACTGGACGGTGCAGGGCGGTGTAAGCCAGTGTAAGCTCTGTACCGAAAATCCAGTGCAGGAAACCAAAAAGTGTACACTTTCCAGCACTCGGTGCAAGGAAAGTGCAACCAGTGGAATATGCTATTTAGAGTCGTGGAAATTCGTATTTTCCATAAAAACTTTTTATTTATAGATCTTTGAAGATATAAAAAATATTTGCATTTCAGTGGACAAAAAAGAATGTGATCTGGCAACGTATTGAAAAATATTATTATCATTTCATTGAAAGTTATTGGGGGGTAACTCAGTTTAGAAATTAGTTAATTGCGTATTTAGAAACATGCATAGGGAGGAGACAATTGCGCGCCTGCACACAAAAATTTAGGATCTTCCACTGAATATGTCTGCCACTCAATGTAATGTTTCTATTGCCGAATAGCGAAACGGAGTTAGATCTCCTTGTTATCCCTTCATGGTTCTCGCCTGACCCCCGATATGGCTGAGAAGCTTGTTTTTCTAAGACAAAGTTCCAGTTTCTGAAAATGTAATGATTGATTTGTTTTTTGTATGATAATAAACTGGATTGGAATCATATTAATCGAAAATTCAATTATTTCCATTACCTTCTAGCTTGATATTCAAATTTCCCTCCAGTAGATGATAGAGGAGGAAGTAATCGATAATTTTTGATAACGGACAAATCTTATCGATAATTATTGGTAATTTTTCTTAACGATTACCCCATCCCTAGAATAGAGCCCCACTGATCTAGTGATCTTCACGAGAATGATAGCACAAGGCTGGGTTGCTTCAAATATCCAGGGACGGGCAGTAAAATTCTAGGTGCTTGAGTTGGGATCACCTGTATTCATACGTCCATAACTTCCACTGACTTAGTTGATCTAACCTAAAAATATGTATCAACTCATAATAGTGCAAAATATTATCTTTTATTTATGTTATTGATAATATTGATTCGTGATTCTCTAAACAATATAAAAGACTTTTTGTGAAATGTTGTGAGTATTTATAAGAGTTCAGAAAACCAGAATGACCCGTAAATGTGTAATTTGTAAGGAAACGAATTACAAAAATGGAAGTAGTTTTTTTTCTGCCCCAAAAGATCCAGAAACTCGTAAATTATGGCAAGATGCGATTGGCACTGAAAATTACGTAGTCAAAGACGACACTTATGTATGCAGTAAACATTTTCATTCAGCTGATATAATCACTCATTGGTACAGTGGAGTTCCTCCGCATGTTATTACTGTGAGTATTTGAACCTTTTACCAGTAAATATAATTATCTTTCCGATAGAAAATCAATTTCTAATATGAGTATCAAATTTTATTTATTAGTGAATTTTTGAAAAGTAGACAAAACTTCCAGAGACAAATCTCCCACAGTTCTGAAGTTAGCTTTTTGCATAAAAAAAATCATTCAAAAATGTGTTACATACCGAGATAATGAAAAGGAGAAAAATTGAATCGCGAATTAAAAGTAAGTCCACATAGTGGTTGCTAGGGGTGATAACATTTTTGAATGACTTGTTTTATTCAAGAAGCCAACTTCAGATTTGTGGGAGATATTTTTGGAAGATTGGTATTATGAATGAAAACATCATTTATTTTGGTAATGTCTTACTTAAATCTAACATTTTTGATACGATATTCAGCTGTTGAAGAATCATTTTCAAATTTCCTTCGCTTTTCAACTAATAGCAATTCAAAAATCTGTTCCAATCAAAAGCAAGTGTTAGAAATATTGTATGTAGATATTTTTACATGAGCTATAAATAAAAAAACATTTCAAGGAAGTAGAAAAAATGTCAAAAATCTCATTCTTCGGTTTAGAATTGAAACATTTTATTGAAAACTTAGTGTAATCGGCATTCTTCTTGCGTAGAAATTATTCTTTTTGTATTGAGTTTATCTGTTCATGTATTATACTCATACTACGTGACCTGTTTTTACATTCTCATCATGATGAGAAGGTATTGCTTTTATGGGAAAATTGACTTTCGCGGAATTTTTGAGTTGAAGTTAGAAAAGACGTCTATTTTACGCTGTGAAAAAATCTCGTTTTTTCCCATTATTTCGAAAACGAAGAAAGTCACAAAAAAGATGTGCGATCAAATTTCCTATAAATGTATGAGTTCAAAAAATTGAAGTTCGATAATTTTTTTAGGAACTACCAGGCTCCCACTCCTCAAAAAATATTTTACATCCGCTTCATGATCCAGCGGTTTAATTTAGTTGTTGATGTATTCCTTAGTTGAATAAAAGAGAAATTTCTTGAAAAAATTCAAACGATTCCTTGATTTTCGTATTTTCGGTATAAATTTCTTCCAATCTCCTTTTTTGGTTTGAAACGAAATGTTTCGTTTAATGATCCAACTGTTTTGTTCCAAATTCATCTTTTGAGATGTTCAACTTATTTTGATTTGTGACTGAAATCTTTTTAGATCAGAAATTCATCTATTCGGTTGGAAATTGAGAATAAATTTTTTTTCCTTATAGTAAAATAATGTTTTATTCGCATAGTTTTACACGAAAATTTCATGAATTAACATTTTCATCCGAGAGAAACATTTTTTGAAAGACTTTGATTTTTTTCGAAAACAAGTTGCCTTTGCCAACTTTATATTTATCTAGTAGACTTTAAGTAGGGTATTTATATGCGAATTTGAACGCCATGTTCAAATTTGTAATAACTTTCTCAAATAACTTTAGTTATTCGGGAGAATAAATTATGAAGTGAAATTCAATAGGAATACATTTTCTGGAAGCTCATGAACTTTTTTTTTCTTTTTAGATAAAATACAAAAAATTCAGATTGAGGCAAGGAGCAATACCAAAAATCGGAATTGATACAAACGACAAAGATCTTGAATATCTAGAATGCGAGGCCGAATTACAAGTTAATAGATCACTTTCTCCACTTTCTGAACCTTTGCTGCCATCCAGCAAAACCGGGGAATTTTCAATACCCCGAACAGATTCGAAGGAAGCTGAAAATAAACTTCAAGATTTGGAAGACCCCGAATCTCAAAATTTCTCTGAAGACGATCTCCCAACTTTTTCCCCAGAGCATAAATCTGAAATTGATACAACAAACTACAATCTAAGAGATAAGACGAAATCTTATGGAGACAATAAAATTCTGAATAGGAATGCGGAAGAAGAAAATGAATTTCATCGGGAACAGGAAGATGAATTTCATCGGGAACAGGAAGATGAGTTTCACCAGAAACAAGAAGCTGAATTTCTCCAGGAGCAAGAAGTTGATTTTCGCCAGGAGCAAGAAAAGACAATTGACAGTGATGATTCTACTTATAAGAGTTCAAATTTGAATAATGAAACGATGCTTTTTGAAGATCTTTTGGAAATTTACACGGAAGTTACTTTACCGAAAGGTTGGGCCTCTTTTGTGATTCCAAAAGGACATGGAACAACAGTTGTTTACTCTTCCACGAAAATGAATAAGAGTGGTATTCCTGTCGTTGAAAAGCAGGTGTTTGTGAAAAACAACATGATTTTGAGATGCAGCGTGAGGAATAGGAATCTTGATCCGATGATCCATAATCTTATTAAGGAAAAGAGGAATTTGAAGGTGCAAACATTGATGGATGTGGAGGAACTGATTAACGAATTCAACAAGAGACAAATTTGCGATGGTAAGATCAACTAATATTTTTCATAACTGAAGTTTCTAAGTTTTCAATTCTAATATCTAATCAGCTCAATTTTCTACAGGTAATCCAGCCCGAAATCTCGTAAACATTGAAGCTTTCTATGAAGGGACAAACTGGCGACATGCAGCTTGCCCCCTAATTATAAACAACGGATTATCTAAATGTTCTAAGTGTGCCTCCTTGAATTCAAGAAAACGAAAATTCACGTCTGTAGAAAATACATATTCTATTCGTAGATCACGATTCGTTGAGAGACAGAAGATTAAATCTCTCGAGAAATCAATTAATGAACGAGTAAAACTAGAATCCAATTGTGAAGATCGACTATCTCCATTATCTCCAAATACTGTTAATTTATTATCAGAGGTCGTGGATTTTATGAAGATCCCAAAAATACAAAAATTGATGATAAAAGAGTGCTTCAAATTCCAAAACTTAGGGAAAAAGAACGTTGCTCAGTTTTCCAGATCCTGGATTTTCCTCTGTTTGCTTTTGTACATAGAATCTCCGCAAATGTACAAGTTTATTCTGCAAAACAAGTACATGAATCTTCCAAATTTGTCTATTATTGGGTTGTACTTGAGCAGGATTGAGGCAGATCGCGAGTTTTACAAGATCTTCCAAGAAAACGTCCAAAAATTTCAGTTGAGTAAGGAAATGATCTTATGAAGTCAAAATAGATAATTCTTACAAATGTATTCAATTAGCTCAACTATGTACAAGAGGCGATTTTCTATGGTTGAGGCGTTATTATTTTTATTTATATATAATGCGTCAAAAAGTATTTGTACATTCTTCATTTCGAAGGTTATTAAAATGAAAGCATACTGCTCAGGACTTTTTTGGCTTCCTTTTTGTCGTTTCTGATGTCTTTATCCTCGGCTTTTTCGCTTTTTCTTTTATTGACTTGTCTGTTGCTCTCTGGTTTTTCTAAAAGAGTTCGAAAAAATGAATGGAGTATTATTTTAATAATGGTTATCTATTTTTTTTGCATTAAATTATTCTTACTTGTGACCATTCCTTGTGGAGTTGTTCGAGCATGTCTAAGGTTAGACGACCTTGGGCTATTAATGATTCCGATACCTTGCCTTGGAGGGAGAAATTACGATTGTTAATTAATTTCTATGCATTATGGTTGTCCATTTTGATAGCAAAAAGAATCTGAAAAAATTGCACAACAGCCTCACTAGATCAGTAAGGGGACTCAGACGGTAAAGCAAGCCGAAGCAATTCTCGAACCCGTCTTCCGGAAGATAAAAAAAAATCCCCAGAAGACCTACACTTTCAAATAGGTGAAGAAGAGGTTCAAGGCGCATTTCGAGCAAGAGCAATACAAAAAAGAAGAAACCTGCAACCAAACAAAACATTAAAGAGAAACCAAGGTGTGCGCGTCTTGAAGGAATTCTCATCAAACCAACTGAGGGGATTGGGAAGTTTCTCAAGTTCCTCCAGAAAAAGATGAAACTTAGAGTAAAAATCAAGGGAGTTAGGGAGACTAGGAATGTAGAGGTCCTAATAGTGGTCGGGAAGACGCCAGAGAAAAGACCAAAATGTCCTCGGCCGTCGTAGCTACTGTTGGGACCAGCAGATTTGTCCACTAGCTCGTTCCCAAGAGAGAGGTCGAGATTCTGGATGTGAACCCGACTATCGAGACGTTGGGCACAAGGGTGTCTAATATTGAGACTTCACCGCCGCATGCAAGGGTGGACATTATATTTCTATACCTGCTCGTGGAATCAAAAGTGGAGAAGGAAAGTTCAAATAGAAGCTTTTTCGAGGAGATATTCGGTGGAGAGTTTACCGTTTCGAAGAAGCGGGACATGAATTCCAGAATAAAGGTGGGAACGTACAGGGACAGAGTCAAGGGTTATTATTTTTCTTGTGGAGACGACCAAGTTACTCGGGAAGATGGAGAGCATACTCAATAAGATAGAGAATTTCTACGGAACAAATAAAATCAAGTACCCATGAATCAAAAGTGATCTCGACGAAGCGTTGAATGTATTAGATAAGATGCAGGACGAAGCCAGATTGACTTAAAGATATTTCGATCGATTTGGGTACTATCTCACCGAAAAACTCGTCAAGAAGATAAAGCAAGCTAAGTAGGAAGAGAGCGAGAGAGTTGACCGCAAGCTTCCAGGAGACCAACTCATCCAAGCAGGAGAAAAAGATGCTTAGGACCTGAGTCGATTAAGCAGGGTTCGAATTAAAAAGAGCGATACAAACGATACAAGCGAAGAAAAAGGAAAAACCAAGGCGGAAACCTCGTTTCCAATACCGAGGTGGGGCTCTGGTGTGTTGACCAGACTATCAAGACGAATAAGGTAGAGAAAGCTCTGAAAGAGTTCTTTGCTGGTGACTTGTTCTTGGACGCCATCGTCAAGTTGAATGGAGAGCGAGCGTGGAAACTCCTGCGTGTGGCACACTCATTGACTTTGGCTGGGTCTCCTGCAGGGCCCAGATAAAAACAGAGGCGACGGGCTATTGTCGCCGTTAAGGCTACGGTCACCTATCAGTGCATAAGCAAGCCATCTGCGCCGCAAAGAATGAACTCCGGACTGATTATCTTCCGGGGACGATGAGATGTGCGGCGTTCAGAGAGGCAGCCCCGAGGAGGTCCTCAGAGCAAACCTCGGAAGGAAAGCTGCATTGGCAGAGGCAGATCAGAAGACAGCAGCCAGCAGAAGCCGTTCAAGGTTATGAAAACGGCAACACCACAAGTAATCCGGAAGCGGTTTCCGAGGGCATCTCCGCCATGGAGGAAGGGATAGTGGTTTTTTACTGGATAAAATCCCACACGGTAGAGAAGTGCGGATCCTCCCGAATGTACTCGAAGAATTTACACCATTCCTAGGAAAAAAGGAAAATGGTATCTTCGTCAAGAATTCGTTTCATTAGCTTTGTTTTCTAATAAAGTGACTATTGAAAACAGAAGAAAATTAGTGGTGAATTTGAAACTTCTCGAAGAAAATTCCGATACGGACAAAATTTAACTTGAAAATGTTGAAGGATTAGAAATCTAAGGCCGTTGTGCACATGAAAAAAAATTCTACTGGACTACCATACTATGCACGTTACTATTTGTACTAAAAAAGGTGCATTCAATTACCTTGAGCGAAGTCTACAATTTCAGGATCTTTGCTCACTATACCTGTAATTTTTTTGAATTCACACGTTATAAATTAATTTAAGATTGTTGACAGTGGAAATTAATGGATTGAAAAAAAAATTACCCTCTTCTGTGTTTCTGAGTAATTTTGTCAAAGCGATAATACCATTTTGGATTATAATATCCAAATCCGCTTGCATTTCTCTGATTCGAGGTGAATCGCGAAACAGATCTTGAAATCGATAACTGAAAGATCAAGAAAAAGTGAGTGTCGATGAAAAGTCAGTGTTTTTCAACGAAAGTTACCTGAGCCATAGGTAGAGATCCAGTACATCAAATATAGCTTCCAAATTCATCAAGTCTTGGATATTCATTGGAGTTGCTAAGGGCCAACCGATATTTTGTTGAACCCATTGTGCTGAAATATAGTCATTTCTGCTGTATTGGCGCGCATACTAGACAAAAAAATTCAAGTGAGCTACATAAATGAGTATAATAATATGAAAAATGTAAATTTTCGTTTCAAATTAATTTGTATTATTACGAGGTAACTTCTTAAATAGTCACCTTCAAAAACATTGAGCAAACGAACGGCAACTTTTTGTTAATGGGGGCACAACAAAAGACGTATCGGGCACGAAGAGGGAGGTTTACGTGCTGAATCATATCAGCTAAAAATTTAAAATCTTGCATATCGCACATAAAATATAACGAGTCGTCCACTGTGCATAAGGAAACGAAGATGTCCTGCAATAAAAAAAATTAATTATTCAATTTCATATGGGATGGGTCCTTGATACTTTAGGCCTAATGTCGCCTCGTGAGATTTCTCTCTTATATAGTGTTGAACTATTACGAAAGTCTAAACATTTTGTCAAAAGGTGTCTGAAGAATCAATCATGAAAAGATCCCAAGGGTGTCTCAAAGACGTCAAGTCACAGGACATTGATTCTAAAAATGTATTTGTTATGACCCGATGCCTAGTGGGAACCCTAGGTACACTCAAGTCCTCAGGTCCTATCAACGTGTTTTGGATGTCCTGATGGCCTCTTAAAGACATGGAAAGATTCAAAGAATCTCCCATAAAGACGTCAAGTCACTGGACATTGAGGTTAGGTACATTCCGAGGACGTCTTCAGGATATTCCTGCAGTGATCCCAGCATGTAACCCTTGCCAATATGCGCATGCTTTGCAAAATACAGCACTATGATTTCCGTCAATTAACTTCAGGAGGAACAAGCTATTCTTTTTAGAGCCAAATATCTACGTAAATAATACGGACAATACCACACATGCGCAGAGACGCAGGGTCTACAAGTCGGAAGTACTGTATCCCGGTGCCCACTAGGTACCCAACTCATACGGTTGTCCTACAGACATTCTTTGGTGGACGTTTCAAGGACTTTTAAGAACACGAAAATATCTACATGATGTCTCAAATACATCAATTGTAAGGACGTCTTCAGGATGTCTTGATTCCCACTGGGACCTGAAGAACACATGTCTCAAGGTTGCCCTACAGACGTATTTTGGTTTGACTTTGATGTTCAGTGTGCAGAGAGACTTTGAAGACAGAGCCAATCGATCTTTTTGTCTTCAAGAGTTTTTCAACAAGAAATATATAAGTTTCCACTGAGGAGGATCATTTCCATATAAGACGTGAGCAGTAGATAGTTTACCATGAGATTAGATAGAGGCGAATCAGGTAAATGATACGCGTACATTTCTATCTGATCAGCAGTCGGATGTAAGCCAGCTTGTTTCACAGGATCTGGGCTCTGCGACATCAGGTTCCTCAAAACTGGCAAGTCTTCCGGGCTGAAAGTCGTAACAAAGCCCTAAAAAATAAATTCAATGAAAACCAAATACAATAATTCAAGAAAAAATAATAAAAGAGATTACCGTTTCCCATTGAGTACCATATCGACCAGCACGTCCTGCAATCTGGAGTGCAGAAGAAACGTTAATAGTATCCATTTCCCTTTCTCCCTTATCATTTACTGTCGGCTTTACCATGGAATAAAAAATTATCCTTCTTATGTGCCTGCAAAAAAGAAAACCTTATGTTCGCGATGGAAGACGTTCGATTCTGAATCAATTCCTCGAAGATCGATCTTTTTTAGTCAAAATATTGAGATGGTATGAATTGATTCTTCACTCATCCACTACAATTTTGATCCTTATGAGAGAATCGAAGATCTTTAGGCCATTGAATGATGAGAGAAATGAAAGAAGCTTACAGATTCAAACCCATTCCAATTGCATCCGTAGCGACTAATATTTTACAAGAATGATTCGGATCATTAAATTTTGCTGCTTGCGCGAGTTTCGTTCCTGGAGGTAAACTTCCATAAATTACGGCAACTTCTTTCCCGCTCGATTCGATAACTCGAGAAACAGTGTAAATGTCGTTTTTACTAAAACATACTATACAATCTCCTGGCATAACGTTACTCAGAGAAATCAGGGCTGTTCTTTCTACTTTCAATTCGGTTAAACGCTCATAATTACGAACTTCCAGAGTATCTCCAGTCGTTTCACACAAAGCTCGTACCTGTTATTAAAATTTGCAATTAATAAAACTTTATTATTTCTAGGTTATTAGACAGAATCATTTTAAAATAAATAAATGGGCCTGGAGTGAGAATGTTTACATACGAGGCCCACTGCTCCAGGTTCACCGCAGACATGAATTTCGTTCGCACAAATGCCTAGAAGAGCTCTTGTCCACGCCCAGCCTCTTCCATAATCCTTCATTAATTGAATTTCGTCTATTATAGCTATTTCATCTGAAAACAATAAATTCATTATTCATCTGCATACATTTCAGTTAATTCGATTTGAGCCTTAGGAAGGGAAATTAGATCAAAATCCATTAGATACATATTTGTTGAATTCAATTTTATTCAAGTGGTCCTGTCTGGACCAAAAAACACGCTCAAAGGTGGCCGTAGCCTTTGCAGGTATAGCATTGCCCGTCTCCGTTGTCTTCGGACCCTGCAGAAGACCCAAACAAACTTCATGTGGGCCACTTGTAGGAGTTTCCACGTCCGCTCCTCATCCAACTTGCCAAAGGCCCTCCTTTTCCCCTAGAGAGGAGATGTAAGCCATAGACACCATCGTGTCCAACGGCAAGTTACCACCGAAGAATCTGAACAGGGTTTGCTCTAACTCATCTGTCTCGATACTCGGACCTGCATCTAAGATCTCTACCTCGGTCTCGCAGAAGAACCTCGGCGTGGCTCACTTCCTTCGTCAGTTTGATGCGAATCGCTTAGGGATTCTCTCGTTCTCTTCCGGAATACCGGTAACAGATTCGACAACTGATCCGTCTGAGTCCCTTTGCAGGCCATTTTCTTTAAAACTGCTGTCCACGCAGCCTCCTAGAACGTCTTGTCCAGCTTTTCGGTAGTACGATACTCGAAGCTATCTAACAAGCTTTCTGTCATTCTTGCACGGGCGGATAAATACTCAAACCTCGATATATCGGAAACTAAGGCCCCTAGAATCAAGAGAAAAAATCTGCCCGCTGCGAGGGCACATTTTCATCCTCATATGATATACTTTTTTGAGAAGTAGGAAAATTGAGATATTCTCCTCAATCTCATGTGGCAGAACCAGACTTTTTATTAGTGAAAATTTCCACAGTGTTGCGACGTTTCGGTAACGTTCCCTTACCCTCATCAGGCTAATCATGCCTAATGAACTTGACTTTCAGTTTCTGACACTAAAAGATTACCAAAGGCCAATCAAATAGATTGGTTTTTTCAAATTTATCGTGCTAAAGGACATAAATACACAGACATTCGTAAAAACCTGTTTTCCGGGTTCAGGGGGTCTAAAAACGTGGACGTCTGATGAAAACGGGGGGGGGGGGGGCAAAGCTTTTACA
>WSXT02084834.1:0-11896 GCA_011762715.2 Neuroterus valhalla
GGAGATTTCATCAAATCCGCGAAAGTCAATTTTCACATAAAACTAATACCTTCTCATTCAGAATGAGAATGTAAAAATGCGGAGGTGAACTTTGAGATATTTGTAAGCTGGCTCTCCAGACGAAGTAGAGAGTTCGGCTGCTCGAATTGTAAGGAGGTGCATAATTTTGAAAAGCGGCGAGTACCCGACGGGTGCTGTCCCCCGAAGGGCCTTTCTGATCGGATACGGAAATTAACGATAGGGAACGGAGCATGGAAATGGGAAATTCGAGTTCTAGTCAGTTGATAGTTGACCGCATGGTCAGGCCACCAAAGTATTTAGAAAAATCATAAGCCCGAAGAGGATTCTATGAGCTTAAAGATGTAAACATAAAAATATCTTGGAAACTATTCTAAGGTATTTGATAATTTGAGAAAAACGTGTACCTGGAACATTGAACAGCTTGAGTTGTAAATTTTATACCACGCTTAGGCCTTGCTCAAGCGCATGCTTAAGTATTATGTAGCTGCTGAGTAAAAATATCTATACATTGTCCAAAATTTGAGGTTAGCGTAAAGTTGTATCCATGACTGGCATAATTCACTTCTTTGTACCCTTGGCACATCAACCTCAAGTACAGAAAATTATACTACTTCCTAAGAGATTTAAAAAGCAGAATTAGATTAAACACTAATTCACAGTTGAAAAAATTATTCTTTTTTGTTTTACTATATTTGACATCATCGACGAGTGTGACGGAATGATAGAATACTCTATAGGATATAATGGAATCTGACATTGCACCTTGTATGTATAACAAACGAATGTTAAAGAAGAATTTTGGAGTTTCGGCTTTTAAAATTTCTATTGCACGACCAAATATTTTCCTATAAATAGTCAAGACTCACATAATACTCAATCGTATTTTTCATTTAGATGTGGAGCGTAGAATTCACCTTTTATTTTTCATAATTTTTTAGGAACAGTTTCTAGATTTGACACGAAGTTGAACTCAAGATTTTAAACTGTTCATTTTTGTTAGAACTTTTGACTTTAAAGCTGAATATCTGTTGCCACCCTATGCGGATTCGAAGGAAAATTTCCTTATCTTCCAAAATTCGTGTTTAAACTTTAAACGCGAATTTTTATGCAGATACATTTTTAAACAGTCCAAGAAATTGTACCCAAACTTTCTGTCGGTCAAGATTTTCTCTTGCAATTTTATACTCTTCAGAATAAAAGAATGTTCTTTTCTTGCCTGCAAGCCATTGCAAAAATGATCTACCTGTTCCGGAACTTTATCAACGTAATTCTCTAGACGTACAAAACTTGGATGGTATGATTTTACATCAGTTCCATCTGAACTGACGATAACGGTTTGTACGAACACGAAGGGCTACTAACTGAGAAACCTCAGATTGCTGCGTGGGACTGTTTAGAGAACTCCTAAGAAACTCTTGGAAATTTCTCAGTTCTCTAGTATCTATTTTGAAATTCTTGAAATCTTCGAGCAAGTGTGAAGGTTCCATGGAAGCGGAAAAAGTCTCTTTGGCAAGTTCAGCCGAGTCTCTCTATACGCATTCGATTGATTGCCGCATTCATTGTTTCAAGATTTCCGGGTTTCTCAGTGAATAGCTCCTCGCATAAACCATAATAAGAGATTTTAATTTGATCCACAAAATTAGGGACCTGTAAACAAACAGGATTTTGACATTGTCCATGGATCGCCACTCTGAATTGTCTGATAATATCTATTTCATTTCACAAAATGTATTTCTTCTTCTGCTTTCGGTTTCAGATTGTTATTGTTCACAATTACCATCATCTTGTAATACTCTAATGCTGCGTACTTACGGTGCTATATTAGATGAAATTGAATTAGACAAGAATGATGTGGCGTGCGTCTTTTTTCCTGTTACTCCCAAGATAAAAATCAGCACTTTTTCTATCGATGCCACACGGGGTACCACAAATCGTAAAAATATGCGTGCAAAAGTAGAAGATTGGATATCGAAAAATTCAGGATTTGGAAAGAACGAAAAATCAAAATGTGTAATGGTATTCTCTGACGGCGATAATTATGCACTTGCTACTAAAATACTAGAGTCAATAAAATACAAGTAAGTAAAGTTGATATACTCTTATATTATAGTGAGTTTCCCTCTCAAAAATAACAGAGATTCAGGCCAGACAATTGATCATAATAATAATCCCCTCGTTCCTATTCTAACATACTATATATTTATTTAGTATTTACATGTAACACAATGGCAATATATCTATTGTATTATTTGGGACATATTAAAATTGAAACATTTCAGACTAAAATCCTGTTGAATTATGTAAATATTTATTCGTAGGTATCCCAAGCAAAATCTATCACTAATAGGTGGAATTGTGAAAGACATTGTCTATTGTCGGCACACACATGAACAAAGTTTTTGCCAGAAATCTGCAACTCTAACTGTGGTTTCATTTTCTGGCCCGGACATAAGAACATGGTCCTTGATCATCCCTGAGAAATGCTACGAAGAGGAACAAATAGAACAAAAATTGATATCTCTGAGGGAAAAAATACAGTTCAAAAAGTTCTCTATGGGTTTGATGTTTTCCTGCTGTGAACGGATGGATGGACAAAAAATGGAAACACGAGTCTTCAAGAAGGTTTTCCCTGAGGTTTCACTCGCCGGCGGATTCGGCGGTGGAGAGTTTGGAGAAAATACAATAAAAGACCCAGTCTTTCGAAAGGAAAAAGTAGCTCGCTCTTACCTGCAAACGACAATATTTATGATTTTAACTTACGAATGAGGTCATCTCAGTACACAACGAACGCATGTATCGTCATGATAAAATGGCCTGTCAGACAACCATTTTTCAATTAAACGTAGATGAACTTGCTTTGTGAGTCCATGTGTCTCTTAAGACAAAGCATTTCCTTGATTGTACAGATGATTGTTCATTTATCTTCAAGGAAATCTTCAAATATATCGGAAAAGGAATATTTTAAAAACAGTATATAGTTTTGGAAATGAAAGAAGTGTTGAAAATACAGACTTTCAGTACATTTTGTACAGTTGAAATAATTTGTATGATCCTCATTACCGATTGAAAAAAAATAAAAAATATCTTCAATTCAGGTGTAGAACACAATTTTCATATAATGTTATAGGGATGTCTCTAAAATCATAAGTTGTAGAGTAATCCCAGAATAGATCATCTAGACGTCGTTGCGACTTGATTAAACAAAATTTTGATGTTGAGATATAATTTTCCTGCCTGTTCCTGGAGTCGGAATTCACTATTTGTATGCGTTAATATTTTATTTCGTTTGTAAAATTGGTTTTTGGATAGTGGTATGCACTGAGAGATGCAGGGTGCGCTACATCACACAGTTGTGTTATTTAGATGAAAGCATCAAATAATTTGAATCCGGCTGAGAATATATTACCATTCACGAATTTAGATTCAATGCGGTAACAACATTTTAATGAGACCATCATTAATCAATAGAATATTAAAAATTATCGCACACGTGTCCCGGCGTTTTTTGTTGTAAAAAACAATTATTTGATGACGCTCTCTCGGTAACTGAAATTTTATACTTCAGAAATATTTGTACAGTTAAAGTGATAATAATAAATAATAATAACAATAAAAAAAAACAATTATTTTAACTGTCTAAATATTTCTAAAGTATAAAATTTCAGTACCGAGAAAGAGTTATCATTTAATTTTTTTTATGGTTGCCAGTAGAAAAAGAAGAAAAAAATTACCCTGACGGAGATTTGATCCGTTGGCGTCGGAGTAGAAGGCGAGCATTCAACCGCCGAGCCACTATCACTACATGAACGTAGAGAAACAGACTAGGTAGTAGTTCGTTTACCGCTGCGAGCGTGATTTTCAAAAATTTATTATCGCAAAACTAGGGCCCACTTACAAAAACGCCGGGACATGTGGGCGATAATGTGTAATATTCTATCGATTGATGATGGTCTTATTAAAATTTCGATACCCCAGTCCGGAGCTTCCCCTTGTAAGAACTAATTTTAGTACTAAGGCTAATTACAAAATACTGTTCCGAAATTTCAAATCCTGAAGTTTTGAACTCGATATTTCTACGTTACTTTCAAGTAAAAATTATGCCATTCAACTTTGCATACAAGATGTGTCCGTATCATGATCAATTTTAATCAAAAGTTGAGACATTTACATACTCTTATACATATATAAAACTTGCAAGACTTGGATGTTAGTGGCGGTAGTAGATTGTATTGGCTGACAGGTGGTGAAAGAGTTTTACGGAATTCGTTTTAAATGTGTGAGTGGAGTGTGAGGGTGGAAGTACAGACGGTGAGTGAAGAGAATAAAAAGTAGTTTATATTGGGTAGAGGAGGTGGTGTTCAAGTCAAAAGGAAAGGTGAAGTTAGGTTATCAAAAAGGAAGGCGGATTAGTATTTGATAGATTGAGCGGGTAAGGGCAGCAAGCGGGTTCAGCGTATGCTTGGGAAGATAAATGGGTGTCTGAAAGGTCTTTTCGGGATAGAATAAAGGGGATATAGGATAAAAATATAGTCAAGTAAAGTATAGGGAGAAGGCATAAAGGCGGGAACTAAAAACAGAGACAAAAGATGCAGTAGGATGAAAAAATATCATTTACCGAAGGACGGGCAGGTAGTCACCGAGCGGGAAAGTTATAACGAGAGTGTTGGGAGTGAGTTAGATGGAGGAGGATCTTCCTGGACACCGCTTGGCTCAGTCTCCAGCAGTACGCGAAGAAAAGGGAAACAGATGACTAGGGTGAGCGGGGGAAACAAGGAGGCAAGTGATACAATGCCTGGCGCAAGTGAAGGTAATGACTAATTGCTTCAGAAGAGAGAGGGCTGAAAAAAAACAAGGAGTAGAAGAAGTTTTGATGGGAGAGAGGGAGATATAGACGGGGGAGGCTATGGTAAAGTACCAGGAGCAGCCAGGAGAATCAAGTTTTAAAGGGGAGTTGGCGGAGGAGATATGGGGGGAACTGAAGGTGAAGGTGGCAGGGTGTGTGCAAAATAGAAGGCTTAGAAAGGAGAAGAAAGGAATGGTGAAACCGTGATGGGATAGGAAATGAAAAAAGATGAAGAGAAGGGTAAAAAGGAAGTACAAGAAGGGGAATGATGGAACCACGAAAAGAGAGGAGTACGTGAAGATGAAGAAGGAGTTTGGGTTGGTGTCCAAAAGAAAAGATCAAGTGAAAGGGAAGATAATAAATAGGTTTCGAAAGCGTAGGAAGGGGAATCATTTTAGGGCTCAGACGAACGGAAGAGAGATGGGGGAAGTAGAAGAACGAGAGAGGAAGAAGGGACATAGTTAACTGACGAGGAGATAGAGTTACAAAAGAGAAAATTAAGAAGGTCAAAGGCAGCAGGCTTGGACGGGGTGCAGAACGAAGCGTGGAGATTTGGCGCACCAGCTGTTAGAGATAGGCTAAAAGAGGTAGTAAAGAAGGTGTGGATTGGTGAGGGATTTCTAGGAGAGTGGAAGGAGGGGCTGATAGTGCCAGTGTCTAAGAAAGGGGACAGGGATAAGCAGGACAATTATAGAAGATCTACATTGATGAATACGGCGTACAAAGTGTACGCAATGGCATTGGCGGAGAGGCTACGTAATGATGTCGAGGGGAAAGGCAAACTACCGGAGACTCAGGCTGGATTCAGAGCGTGTAGGAGCACTACAGACAATATTTATATTTTGCAGCACGTGGTGGATAGACAAATAGTAAAGAAGGGGGCAAAAGTGTACGCGTTTTTCGTAGATTTAAAAGGTGCTTTCCCATCAGTGGATCGGGGGAGGTTTTTGGAGGCGATGGAGGAGAAGGGAGTAGAGAAAGGTCTCATCGAAAGGATAAGAGAGGTGTATGAAGAGACGAAAGATAAGGTGAGAGGGGGGGGGGGCACGATTTCAGAGTGTTGCTAGATGGATAGGGGGTTGAGGCAAGGGTTTCCGCTTAGTACAATGCTTTTCGCGATCTCAGTCGCTGACATGGAGAAGATGCTAGAGGAAGTCTCTTAGAGTTTAATGCAGAAAAGTCCAAGGTTATGATGTTCAGGAGAGGAAATAGAAGGGATAAGGGAGGGGATTGGGAGTGGAAGGGGCGGCGATGAAGGAGGTGAAACAGTTTGTGTACCTGGGTTTCCTATTTCGGAAGAATGGAGAAGTGAATGGTCATATAAAGCAGACAGTAAGGAGAGCAAATGTTGTGATGAGACAGGTATGGGGATTGGAAAAGAGGTTGTTTACAGATGACTTTGAAAGGGAGATGAAACTGTTTGACTCCCTTGTGATGAGCACGCTACTATATAGAGTAAAGGGGTTGGGGTGGAACGGAGGCGAGGAGGTAAACAGGGTTCAGGAAAGGTATATCAGATGGACAGAAGTACACCTAGTTATATTGTGAGGAGGGAGACGGGGAAGAAGAGTTTGAGGATTTGAACAGGTAGCCGGGTGTGTAAGTATGAGAAGACATTCCTGGAAAAGAGCGAAAACAGGCTGGTGAGGGAGTGTTGGTGGGCGAAGGAAAACAGGAGAGGAGATGGAAAGATAGAGGATGCGAGAAAAAGGTATTCTCGAAAAAATGTTCTGTATAAGGATGAAGTGAGAAGAAGTAACGAGGAGGGAAGAAATGTGTATGAGATTGTTAAGAGGAACGGTGTGGAGAGAGACAAGGCAGGAGGGGAGAAGAGGATAAGAGGGTCAAGGTATAATGAAAAATATGAGCAGATTATGACAATGGAGAGAGCGCGATATTTGTGTGAGAAAGGAGAGAAAGGAAGCCATGAGATATGGAAGCACGGAGGGCTTTAATAGGTTCTGGTTTCCGAAGGAGGAGAGAAGGTGCGAATTGTGTGGAAAGGGGGACGTAAAGGTGGAACACTGGTTGGAAGAATGCGAGGAGGTGGAAAGGAGTGGAAGTAGCACGAAAATAACACTGCATGAAAAAGAGGAGGAAAGGGCGATTGCATGAGCGAAGGAAGTGTTAGGTAAGATGGAGAGGAAGGGAAGGAAGGAGGCATTGAAAAAGATAGATGTGTAAGGAGGAGAGGAAATAGAAATTGGGTAATTGTAAATAATGTAAATAGTAGATTAGGAATAGCAAATAAGTCATGCGAGCGAGGCGAAGCGAAGGAGGCAAAGCAATTAGAGCGCGCGGTCATAGTATTAAGGTATGGATGGATGATATTGTATGGAGTATAGACGGATTTTGGATTTTAGTATGCAATGTGAAAGAAAATTTTGCAATGTTTGGTGATGAAAGCAAGTCAATTTTTCAAGGTCAATAGCTTGAAGAATAATCGTTTATCTGTAAAACTAGTAGACCTGGACAATCGTTGCTGTGGCTCAGTTATAATACGTTGAGTGATGTCAAATAAATTGTATCATCAAGAAATCGAAACACTACACCATCTATTGGTTGCTTACTGCCATTTGTAAGAAACTTACGGAACTTACAATTATTTATAGCTCTTTGTCATGTAATGAAGTGTTAATTCGCAATAAAAAAATTTGAATTAATTGAGATAAACAGTACCCTATGCTTCAAGTTGGACCAAAATACACACAGTATAAAAAATTTCATCAAGACCGGTTGAGTAGTTACGGGGTATATTCCGGACAAACATCGACAACGAAAATATGGCTAATAATGCCCGTTGAAAAACTGATAATCGAGAATCGCTCTACTTATTAAAGAAAAATTTCTGATCTCTAAATGCCATCTTCGAGGAATATTCGTAAACTATTTTTATGCTTTTAACGCAACCAATCTTATTTTATATTTCTTTATTAAAGAGCAAACACGCTAATATCATATACAGTACTTGTACTCCGACGGGACGGGTCATTGACCCTAAAGCCCGATACACACATTCTGTACTCGCCGAGTAACGAGCAAATGCTCGGCGAACACCTAGTAGTGTGGATGAGTCTGGCTAAGGCAAATATTTGGTATTCGTGCTCTCCACTGCTAGGCGAGCTTTTTTAACGCGAGTACTTGGGCGAGCACAGGCAAGCAAGTCAAATTTTGTAGGGCTACCACACATTCGGGAGCATTCGGCGAACATTTTCGCCTCTAAGTAATTACATATTACTGCTTTTATTGGATATTCATCTATTTAGAAATGAACGATGTTGGATTGTGATAGTAGTTTTCGTTCTGAAAAATTTATTTTATCAAAATATTGAAAAAAATTCCAAACCAAGATTAATCTTAATACATAAAAAAAATTGAAAATTATTACTTTACAACTAATTTGAGTCAGTTTAGGAAATATTTTGATGTTTTGGGAATATTAAATAGAAAATGATGAATTTTATGAAATTCTTCATGGTTTTTGTTCAACGTAACTATTTCGTATGCTTATAAAACCTTGGCTGCGTACGAAAGTAACTAAAAATGGTATAATAATGATTATTTGAGAAACATCAACTCATCATATCGAAATAATAAATTTCATGGAATTTTCCATGGTTTCTGGTTAACGTAAAAATTTCGTATAGTTCATAAAGCATCTATCATTCAGTTATGATTAGCTATACTGTTTCTAAATAAATGATTCTTTTGTTAATAATTAGCAAATGAATGATATTATAATAGAATTTTTTTTTTTTTACGAAGTTGAGGCTATATAAACTACACCATGGTGATTCCTACGCTCGACTACTGCTGACGATGAATGTAAGGCGAATATTCGCCAAATCCAAGTCGACTCGGTACTTGGCAATGAACGAATGTGTGAATGCCTGTGCTCGGGTATGCCCGCCACTTGCCGAACATTCGGTCAATGAGTGCTCGACGAATAGCGAATTTTCGTTACTTGGCGAGTACCGAATGTGTGTATCGGGCTGAACACAAACTCAAAATAAGGAGTGTTTCCCAAGGTAAAATGCAATTGCAAATCTTTGGTATTCATAGTCAACCTGTTTCTCAGGGTCTTATATACTAGGTGCCCAGGTGGCTACCTAAACGCTGTAATGCGATAATGAGGGTCTTAAGCCGCTCAGTCTATTTGTTTGATCGCTATCGCCCTAATGCCTCAATGGGAGAGGAGGAGTCAGGATCAGCATTTATGAGCCCCTTTTAGGGTTTTCGAAATAAAGTAGACACTTCGGTCTTTACTTAAATATTCTCAGATATCTATCTTCTAATCTCCACTAGGCAAACGTGCTCTCGACACAGTATAGAGGTTTCAAGGCTCTAAGTCTCTCGTACACGTTTGGGGAGTGATGGCCTAGTCGTAAAATTTGCCTTTCTTCCTGTTTGCTGGTTTACAGGATTTAACTCCTGAAATGGTTCGAGGAAGAAAAGGTCAAATTCCGGGGATTCAATATTTAGAGAGAGTTTCGAGGCTTCAGCCTTCAATAAAATCAACTACTTTTACACGCGATGATTTTGAGGGACTCTTTCCCTTAGCAGAAATACGAGCAACGACTCTAAGTCTAGAGGAAGCCTCTTTTTTCAGTAGCTTCAGTGGGATTTAGACCACTAGGCTCCCTCGGAGAGTACTAAGCCGAATAGAATCCTAATAACTTAGAATTCTATTCTATTTGCGTCAAACTTTCAGACAAGTTCCAGAGGATTTAGACTCTGGGCTTCTCCTACCGGTTCTTCCCGGCGATCCGTGCTTTTCAGCAACGGGATCCAGATTCAGATTTTTGGGCTGAACTGCTCGTTTTATAGCTATACTCCAGCTCTCCCTCCTCGTTCTTGCGGAACGCTGTCGGAGAATTAAGAATCAATTAATTTTAAAGTATCGTACATTAGTGGAGCGCATTGGTCCAAGTTCAAGACTTCCATTGTCTTCCTAAAAATTCCATAGATATATCAAGATTTCTGTTCACTCACTTATTTAAAAAACTGTTTGGGAATCACAAAAGAGTAGTATAAAGTAACTCTTTATATTCATCCGTTTATCCAAATTAAAATTTGGTTAAACAACCACCGCAGGGTCCGCCTGAGAGCAACTGTCATTCAGGAAAATGCCACAAGCTCCCAGTCGAAGCGCGGTTAAATACACGTATGTCTACGTCTCACGACCGTGAGATGATGGACCACATGCACGACGAAACCACAACGACGGGACGGCGAAGCCCTCGTGTGTTTTAAGGACTCGGAGCGACCCAAGTATGACTGCTCTTTGCATACATCCGGCAAGTGCCACGGCATATTTTTGGCACACGGGGATGGCTTTGAGGCTGTTAACCATTGGAGGCGTCGCACCTCCAAGAGCACCGATGATGAGAACAATTAATTTAACCGAATATCCTTGATGATGCCGCTGCAGGTGTTCTCTGAGATCTTTGTATCTCTCCTTTTTCTCGGTTTCCTTGCCTTTGATGTTGTAGTCGGCCGGGGCCGAGAATTCGATAACGAACATAGTTCGGTCACGCTTGTCAAGGAGCACGATGTCGGGTCTTGTGTGTTGGATTGGGGCTATTATCGAGAAATCGTAGTTCCTGTAGATTCGGGACTCCTCGTTCTCAACAATAGACCCTATCCCCCTTGGAGCGTTCGGCAGGGTAGGGTCGCGGTAGCAATCACGGTAGGTAGCATTCAACTTGCTAGCCAAGCTATGCGAGATTAAGTAAACTTAATTTTTGAAAAATATCCATGACAAATGAAAAAAAAATCAATTATCTCCATAGAAGTAGAGGTTTGCAGCAGTTTTGCAATATTTGCAACTCTGTGTATGCATCACACTATGTGAACTGAATCAAGCACGTATGAAGCCGAGCGCGTAGCGCGCCATGAGAATGTGCCCGCGCGGCGGGCAGATTTTCTGGATTGAAATTATGGGTATAACGGATGTTTTTTTGAATACTTAAACCACGGCAGTGGCTAAGTGGTGTTTCTAGAAAAGTCGGAATCTCGAACTTCAGGCATAGACGGTCGCGATTAGCGCTCGGATGGGCGATCGTTCGGGTTTCTCGCTTATTCGTGTTTTTGCTATGCTTGACTACTGTCGAGCGGGAGATTTGATGCTGAGGAGGCTTATTAGGGATTTTGGGAAGGGATTTGAGTAGAATGGTTAAATGCCTGACGTTCTCCTTTGCGAGAGGGGGATATAGATATTTAAAAATCCGAAAGGGTATACATGGAGTGAAAATCTGATCTATCTTTTACAAAAAGGTAAATTGTATCATTCTTACACAATAATGACTGAGAAATTGGGATCAGACATCTAGACGGCGCCACCGGCGTTTCGATTCCAATATGGCCGCTATTCCAGGTATATTTTGAATCAAAGCATTGAAAGCGTACGAAAGTCGACTAAAATAATTCATATTATAAAAAAATGAAGCTGAGTATCGCTAAAATCTGTGAACTCGTAAAGTCTGAACCTACTTGAAGAAACTTTGTTGAAGATGAACAAGTTTTACAAGCTGGACACCTCCTTTTTTGTGGGAAAGAAGAAAGCGAAGAAGGTTCGGTGTCAATAATCGCTTACTGTTTACAAACATCAAATTTAAAATCTGCTCCTCATGAAATTAGAGGAAAATTTGTTAACGGAATTATAGAGAAAATGCATTGCTCGTGTAAAGCTGGATTGAGTCAAAAGTGCAAGCAAGTGGTTGCACATTATTGTTCCTGAGCATGTAAGTACAATATAATTTCATTTACAAATATTTTTATCGTTGAATATGATACATTATTATTACATTCTCATCATAATGAGAAGGTATTGGTTTTATGTGAAAATTGACTTTCGCGGAGTATATGAAAGCTCCACGTTTTGAGACCTCCTGATTCCGAGAAAGTAGTTTTTACGTTGGTGTCTGTCTGTTGTTTCCGTAATCGTCATCGTCTGTATACACGATAACTTTCGAAAGAATGATCATATTGGATTGTGCTTTGGCATACTTTTTTAAAACCGGAAAAGAAAGG
>WSXT02084845.1:0-11896 GCA_011762715.2 Neuroterus valhalla
AACTCTTATGTTTGGTTTAAAATTTATTTTTCAAGCCAAAAATGTCACTATTCCATTTTTGCTTGAAAATTTCTATTTTCATGGTTCAGATTTCAACCATTCTGTTGAAAAATTGTATTTTTGGGTTAAAAAGTCATTTTTTTCCAAACATTTAACTATCCTAGTTAAATGTCCCTCATTTCAGTTAAAAATTCGTCTTTCTGTTTCTGGTTTAAAATTCAACTGCATCAGTTAAACATTTGTAATTCCATCTGATTCTTCATCATTTTTTGTGAAAATGTAATAATTTGTTTAAAAAGTTAGTTTTTTTTTTTTTGTTGAAAGTTAGTTTTTGGTGTTATAAGTAATTTTTTTTCAACTGAGAATTTAACTTTTTCTAATTGAAAATTCCATAGTTACAGTTAAAAATCTATTTTTTAGTTAAACTTTTTTTAGTTATCTGTTTGGAAACTCAACTTTTCCAGTTAAAGATTCTTTTCAAACTCTACCAGGAATAAAATATCTCACCTTCTCCAGATGAGCAATATCGGAATTGGTCGCTGCAACGCCAGTCTTCCCACTCTCGAATCTGGTCAAAATACTCTTAACAAAATCCGCTTTCGGATTGCCCTTAACCGGAATTCTGTTGATTTCCCTCTCCGACAACCTCGCTAGATCCCCAATTGTTCGAATTTCCCTACTCGCAAGGCACGACGTCAGATGATTAACCCAGAGCGGATTAGCCAGATTTTCTATAATCGCCGTCACTGGTTCTGTACACTTCACAAGCGTAGGGAAAATCGGTTGCGTTGAATCTAGGCTCTCCGGTTTCGGCAAATTAGCAACATTCTGGGTAGAATTCTGGGTCTCTTGACTGATGCTACCAAAAACAGAATCTGTTATTGGTAAAGTATCCTGCTCCGCCTCACTCGTACTGCACCTAATTGGCTTCCCACAAAAGGCCTCATCCGTAGAATCGAAACTCGAAACATTCTGCACGTCCACCGTATCCTCCAAATTTTCATTCTTGCTCGCATCTTTTGGTAAACTCGCCGTAGTATCCGAAAGTGAATCATTCGTCGAATTGAACTTGATAGACTCTAACGAAACGAGATGATCCGAAATATTTCCCTTGTCCTTCTTCTCAGCGCTCTGATTCAACATCTTCAAACTGTCATCGCTGGTATCTCCAGCTGCAAACATGTCTTCCTGAGTTCCAAAAATCTCCTCGACAAGTTTCGCTGATTTACGCTTCGATTCCTCAGTTTCCACTTTCTGGACAGAGACATCTCCGATCGTTATTTCCTTAAAATTGTCCACAGAGACTCGGACTGGAGTGCTGCTTTCTGGACAAGCAATCTCGCCATGCATTTTCATCAGGGTGTCTTCAGTGAAGTTCAAGTCGTCAGGCATCTCCACAAGCTCGTCTGATTTCTCCCTCTCAACTTCCATTCCATTTGATCCCTCGAAGGGCATTTCGCTCTTGTCGACCTTCTCGACATCCATCTGGAACATCCTGAGCCTGTTTTGTCTTGGTCTCAAGGGCGTGTCCCTCCTTATCGAATGGCCTCGACTCGTTTTGCTCATTGTGTGTGGCGACTCTCCCGTCGCGACTTCGTATCCCATCTTCTGAGAAACTGGCGGATCCGCGAAGCTCACTCGCTTCCTTTTATTCGGTGTCACGGTCTCTGGATCTCCGGACAAGTCCGGTAAAGACTGATTGTGCCGCTTGAGAATTCCAGCACTTGGAGATGCTGTTAACGAAGGAGGATTTGCACTTGACCACTCGAGGATCGGAAGTTGGTAGTCTCTGGTAGGTGAAAGTTCGCCGACTTCTTTTTCATTCGATGTCGATTTTTCGGATGAGAGAGAATCGGAAGAATTTTTGGCTATTTTGGGCGAGATTTTCTCGCCGTCATTCTTCAAGCTACCAAATAGTTTCGAGGGCGGAGAAGCACAATAATCAGCAGACTTCATGTTATTGAATATCTTTTCCTGACGACTTCCACTCGGATTTCCGGATTTCTCGGCCTCTTTGGATTTCTCTTTCTTTGCGTTCGTCGCATTATCCGATTCTGGTTTTCTTATCACTTGAACTACTACCAACTTTTTGGTATCGTCGTCAGCCTTCGCATCTTTTTCCATCAATCCATGCTTGGTAACCAAGCCCAACATCTGAGCTGCGCGTCCTTGCAGAGGATAGGCTTTTATTTTTGATGTCCTCTTCATGATTCCTTTCGGGGAAGACAGGTGAACTAAGGTGGTCTTCACAGAGAGAGATGCCTCCGGTTTCTTGGTTTCTATAACTTCAGAAAGGGGCTGGTTCTCAAGAACGTCCATAAAAGCTGTCTCGTCTCCGATTACAGCTTCTTTCGTTTCTTCTACCCTTTCTTTTACGTTCTCTACATTTTCTATCGTCTCCACCTTATCCGGTTCAACGTTCTGTACTTCAGGTTTCAGTTTTGAGTTCATCTTGTCGATTTTGACGAGTAGTTTCTTCTCACTCAAACTTTTAACTATCTTCGATTTTGAAGTCACATCTTGAGAACTTTCCACAATCTCCTCAGAGTCCTGGAAGCTTTCGATCACCGATGATTCTACCTCGCCGTTCAGTTGGCTATCGTCTTTATTTGCTTCTGGAGGCTTTTCTTCCGAAGCTTCGGAGCATTTGAATATTTCCAATTTAGGCAGGGACTTTCTGTTGGGTTTCTTTTCCTCATCGCCATCCTGCTTCGAGTTTTTCCTGGTCCGCTTTTTAACAGAATCTCCGGGTGGCTTGCTTGGTGGTTTTCGGCCAGAATCTGGTTTCGCTTCAGACCTCAGCCTCGCTTTCGGTTCAGGGGAGTGGTTTTTCTTGCAAAGTGGATCCTTGCAGGTGCAATCGGTCAACTTGGAGCGACGCCGATTGGGAAGGGGTTCAAAAACTGAACGCACCATGTCTATTTGTAAGCGGGAAATCTCAGACTTGACGCGTTTATTGAGAAGCTCTTCGTTTTCGGAGGACTTGGTGCTTTCATTATCAGAAGATTCTGGAGAATTTATCTTCTTCCGCTTATGCTGCTCAGTCTCATCCTCATCGACTTTACGTTTGTTTCTCTTTTTGCCACTTTCGGGAGTGTGTTTAGAACCAAGAGATCTCACCCTTTTTCTTGCTCGCCTCACAGGCTGTGCAACAGTTTTTGATTCTTCATTCCCTTCGCCATTTCGACCATCTGTTTCCTTATTATCTGGAAATTCTTCCCGGGATTCAAAGTCCAGTTTCTTGACTATAGATGTTTCTGCAACAGAATCTTGATCGATTCCTGATTCTGGGACTTCAGCTTCAGTGCCTCCATCTTTAATCTGAGTTGTTTCTTTGCTTGAGTCTTCTGGTTTTGATGTAGGTTTGGACTCTGGCAAAGAGGACACTTTGTTCTCCTTATTTGAATCGCACTTGGTGCTAACTCTCTTGGAACTGTCGGTCTTGCTCACTTGCTTCACTTCAAACCATTTTTGCAATTCTTGCGAGTCTTGAGAGCCAGATTGGGAGAGATCGTTGTACAAGGCGGGAATGTCATCGCGTCTCTTCTTCAACAACTCCTTCTGGTGTTCCGTTAGACGATTAACGTCGAATTTGATATCCGACTTGATGACAACGTAATCCTGAAAATGACCATTTTTTGTATTAATTGTGGACGAAGACACAAGCAATAGGCTAATTCAGATTAATCTTGATCCGAGGGGTTGATCACTCTCTAAATCTGGTGTTCAAGCCTCCGTGAAATCTTTGAAAGCTAAGTTAAATAATCAGGGTGGCGATTCGGCGGACCATTTCAAATTCCCGATCATTTCCTGGTTCTTCACGGTCAATTTTTTCAATTTTCCCGGTCAACTGGAAGTTACATATTTGTATTTCTCGCAAAAAGCAAACATTTATTTTTATCCATGACGTTCTTTCTGAACATTCTTTAATACAACAGATCAAATATTGCAAAATAAATCAATTTTGAAAAAAACCTCAAATTTTCAACAAAAAAATATAATTTTTTAAAGGAAAATTGGAACAGTTAAACTCACAATTAAGGGAAACCAATTCACGATAAAAAACGGATTTTTAACTATTAGTTCATTTTTCAATCAAGAAGATGAATATTCAAATAAAAAGATTAATATTTAACTGGAGCACATCAGTTTTCAACCATGAAGGTGAAATTTGAATAAGACGATTAATTTCGAAATAGAAAGAATCATTTTTTGAGAAAAAATATAAGGTTTCAATGAAATAGTTGAATTTCGTACTAAAAAAATAATTATTTTCAACCAAAAATGGAACATGAAACATTTTTAGTTTAATAAAGACATTTCAAACCAAGCATGAGAGTTTTATATTCAAACAAAGAATCTTCAACTGAAGGAATTGAATTTCCAAACAGATAAACTAACTTTTACTTAACAAGATAAATTGTCAACGAAGATTTGAATACCCAAATTTTGAAATAGAAAAAATGAATGTTTCACTGAACAAATGAACAACTGAAAGATTTGAAATTTATACAGATAAATTAACTTTTACTGAACAAGATAAATTGTCAACGAAGATTTGAATACTCAAATTTTAAAATAGAAAAAATAAATGTTTCACTAAAAAAAAATGAACAACTGAAGGAGTTGAATTTCCAAACGGATAAATTAACTTTTACTGAACAAGATAAATTGTCAACGAAGATTTGAATGCTCAAATTTCAAAATAGAAAAAATGAATGTTTCACTAAACAAATGAACATCTGAAGGAGTTGAATTTCCAAACAGATAAATTAACTTTTACTGTACAAGATAAATTTTCGACGAAGATTTGAATACTTAAATTTTGAAATAGTAAAAATAAATGTTTCACTAAAAAAAAAAAAAAAAATTGAATGATGAATGATGAAGAATGAAATTGTAAATATTTAACAGAAGCAGTCGAATTTTGAACCAGAAAGACTAATTTTCAACTAAAATGATGATTTTTAACTAGAATAGTTCAATTTTTGACAATAAAATAATTTTCAACCAAAAAACATAATTTTTCAACAAAACGGTTAAGTTTGAACTATAAAAATAAAAATTTTCAAACAAAAATGGAATAGTCACATTTTCGACTCAAAAAATTAATTATAAACCAAACATAAGAGTTTTCAACTAGATTAATGTTCGACCACAATGAAAAATGTGCAACTGCATAACTGGAACTGTTAATATTAAAGGAGAAGTCTTGAAGAAGAATATCAACTTCCGGAAAAAGCTAGTTTTCTACAAAAAAAGAAAATCGATTTTTCAACAAAATATGTGAAGTTCCAATGAAATAATTGAATGTTCAATTCAAGAAGACAAATCTCAACCCAAATGTCGAATTTAAAACTAGTTTTCTAGTTCTGAATTGTAATTGATTTTTAACCAAACTGATGAATTTTCAGGTATAATGATCAATCTTCAAATGGATGAATGTATTTCAAGCAAAAAGATTAATTTTCGAACATAAAGAATAATTTTACACAAAAAAGGGATATTCCCCATGAAGTACATTAACTTCCGAAGAAAAAGATCATTTTCAACACAAAATCGATTTTTTAACAAAATATCTGAAGTTTCTACGAGATAATTGAATTTTTAATTCAAAAAGACGAATTATCACAGGAATGTCGAATTTTGAACTGGAAAAAATCAATTTTTCACTAAAACTGAAACAGTTGAATTTCAGTTTAAGTAATTGGATTATACCAAACTGATAAATTTTCAGGTATAATGATGAATGTTCAAATTAATAGATGTATTCTAAGCAAAAAGATTAATTTTTGACGATGAAGATTAATTTTCTACAGATAAGGCAAATTTTCCACGAATTTCATTCTCAAAGAAATAGTTTGAATCCCAAATTAAAAAATCAACATTTAATTAAATACTGGAAATTTCACCAAAAAAGATGAATTGATTTTCAACAAAGTAGTTACAATTTCAACCAGAGGTGAATTTCGAATCGAAATAATGCAACTTTAGCATAAAAATTTAGCTCTCAACAAACAAGTGTAAATTTTAAAGAAGCAGTTGATTTTTTAATAAAAAAAGGATGAATTTTCGATTAAAAATTCAAACAAAGTTTTCTATCATAATTCAGAAACATTTCTTCTTCGGAATAATATTTCTATTCTAAAGACTGTTTGAAGTACTTTCTTCATTTCAAATTAAGGAAAGTGAAAATTGTGACGAATTTTGAATTTGAGGAACGATTTTTTTTATATCCTCCCTTCTAAATCCGAATTATTATTAGTTTGAATAGTTCCCGTTAAATGTAAAAAATTCCTTGTTCCAAGTAGAATTATACTTCCTCACTGAAACTCCCTGCCCTAAAATAAAAACTATAATTATTTTCTGAAATTCCCTGTCTCCAGTCAGATAAATGAGGAAAAGCAGATAAAAGGTGATAAATAAGTTTTTTCGAAAAAATGTAGATAATATTTATTTCTGTATGTTTGGGCTATCATCAATTTGATTATTAAATTTGAGTCAGTTAAAAAAATCCCACAGAGCACAAATTTGCAAAACGTTTTTCTTATACTGGAAAAAAATAAAAATTCTTCCTCCCATGAAGTATAGATGTATTCAAATATTTGGAGTATCAGAGTGAAGGAAAGTTACATTCTTTAAATAAAATGATAGATAATATGTCTTTTTGATTCATGAAAAGAAAGCGGTCATTTCTCGTATTTTTTCGGTAGAATTTTAAATAGTCTAGGGTGAGTCAAATAAATTCCCGGTCATTTTCCGGTTTCCCGGTCGAGTCACCACCTTGATAATGGGAATCTTTTGAATATTTGGGAAATCTTGAGAACTGATATGCACTCTATCAACCTCTCTGACAGACAAACATTTAAACATTTCAAATTAATTTTGAAAGAACCCACCTGAGAATCCGGATCTGGTGGTACAGGAGTTTGTTTTTTCGATTTATTGCTCGCCGGACTAACAAAACTGTGAGGAATCGGACTTGCGGTGGATTTCCTGTTCAAGAAACTACCAGCGACTTTCACCTGTTTCGGTTTAGCATCTGCCTTCGTTTTAGTATCTGCCTTCGGTTTATTATTTGCCTTCGGCTCGACATCAACTGCCTTCTTGCAGAAACTTCCTAATTCAGTTAGCAGTTTGCTCGCCTTTTCTTCAAGATGACTGTCGATGTTTAAAATTGCTTGAGCCTGAGAAATAATCTTCGGATTTGTATGACACAAGGCCAGAACAATGCATTTTTGGAAAGATAAAAGCAAATCGTAGGTGAGATGCTTGTTGAGACCTTTGAAAATGGTTACAACTGTATCCCAGGTATCCGCTATCTCTTTTTCTATGAACTCCGATGTTTTTTGAGATAATAAAAACTCTATTGAGGATCTAACAACTTCTAAGTACTGAACTGACTTTTTCACATTCTGACCAAAAACTGTGATCAAAAGTGCGGAGAGTGCTCTTAAAACAACTTCGAAGGAATCAAATTTAGATTCTTTAAAAACGGAGGAAACAAGATCGTTTATCAGGTGGACGATTGATGGAACATTTTCCTCACCTGAAAAATATTAAACAAAAACTGTAAACTAATTAAGGTCTACGGCAAAATAAACTCAAAATGGAGTTGACTTACCAAGTAAGGACTGGTAGTTAATGTTGCTGATCAAAACGTTCAAGCAACCAGCAAAAAGAGGGAAACATCTCTTTTCCTTTTTCAGAGAATCTCTAAGCATGTTCGAAGTTTGAATTAATATTTCATTAGGCTTAATGGTCGGCTCAAAGTCTGCTTGCGAATCAAATTGCTTGAACATGCTCCACCAAAAAGTGATCACTTTTTGTATCTAAAAATAAAATTTTTTTCTGTAGGATGCTTTTAGATGAAAAACAGTTTTATTTATAAATTTTCGAATGCTTTTAGTTTCGAATTGAAGTTTGAAAAAAAGTTTAATTCAACTTACCTGAGTCGGATCATCCAAATACAAATAGGAAAACGGATAGGCCAAAATGGCTTCTATCGTTGTAAATTTGTGTTGGGCTGCGTCTCCTTCGTTTATTTGTAGGCAGCTTTCCATATACTTTGTAGAAACTTCAGCAAGCATACACCACAAATCAACCAACATATTTCTAAATGAGAAACAAATCGAAGTATATCAATATTCTGAATAATTCAACAATATAATTGAAATTACAACCAAAAAAGATCAACCTCATGCCAAAGGAAATTGACTTTTGACTTGGAAAAATTATTTTACCAGAAAAAAAATTCAACGAAAAAGGTCTGAATTTTTGAAAACAAAAGATGAAGAATCTTTCGAAATTGTTCATTCCAACCGCACTTCAAGCACTTGGAGTCAACATTGAAGTAGAATTTTCGAAAAAACTGACATTTCAAAAAAATCTTTGAATTTACAACCAAGTAGTTAATTTCCGAGCAAAGTGAAGAACCATCGACAAAATAGTTGAACTTTCACCCAATTAATTTGTTTCCAACAAGCAAAGATTAATTTTCAACTACCAGGTCGAATTCTCGAATAAAAAATACTAAATATCAACCCAACACAGCATTTCAAAATTAATAGTTAAGATGAAGAATTTTTTTTCGAATAGAGTTGAATTTCGAATATAAGGGACGTACTTAACTCACTTAAATAACAGTTAGATTATCAACCAAACAGTTGAATTTTAAACTAAATCATGAATTGTAAACCAAAAATGGGAAAGTTGAATTCTCAATTAAAATATGATACTATACTTTTCAATGAAAAAGAATTAACTTCCAACACAAAAAATTTGTATTTACGTATCGGGCTTCATTAATCCAAATCTGATTCAAGTGTAAAATCGAGAAGAAGGAAAAATAGTAGAATTTTTTAGAAAACAGGAGAAAAAGAGGAATTATACAAAAAAACGTAGAAATAGAGGAACGAGTGTAAAGTTCGCAAATCAATAAAATAAAATGTGTCAAAAATATACTCACGTGTTATTGCTTTCAGGTCTCCCATTTCGTATTTTACTCAACACAGAATTAAGTAACTGAAGCTTATTTAGTGGAACGGTGGTCATGTTGTTTGGTTTCCCAGTTTGTAACAGGAGCCTTTTTATCGCTTCACAATGCTCCCTTCAAGAAAAATTTTGGATTAATCATCATTTTCATCAACAAAAAATTTAATCAATAAGAGAAATGATTTTTCTTACTTTTTGTGTTCATCGAGACACATCTCGCTTAAAAGAACTTTGATCAAATTTGCTAAAGTGTCATCACAGAAGACGAAAGTTTCTGCTATTTCAGCAAGAGAGACCAGAATAACATCATAAAGAAGATTCTTTGTTAAAGGGTTATTCGAGATGTGATGTGTAATTTCTGTGACGACTAGAATAACATCCTTGTATATTACAGCCTGCAAGTAAAACAATTTTTAATTCCGATATTTTAGAGCTAGAATTTCAAATCTAAAAGGTTTGAACTTTGCAATTTCAAAGAAACTTAAAAAGAATTATCTCTTGCCTTTTTTCCATCACTAGTTTTCTCAATCATGGAAATCAAACTCTTCCACAAAAGTCCTCCAATTCGCATTCTATTCGGAATATCCTTCTCCTCAAACTGTCCAAGAATAAGAAAAGCCTCGAAAACACTATGCATAAAAGTCTTGTAACTCTCTTCAAAAGCCGGTGCAGTTACAGCATGTGGAAGTCTCTCCTCCAAAACGGGCATAAAAACTCCGTAATTTGCCTCTTTGGTTGCCAACAACTGCAGTAGAGCATCCAGTGAGGCTAACTTTGTTTTTGGAAACCTTTTTCCTGGCGAGGCGCAAATTTCAAGGGTAGAAGAAAGCAAAGGTGTGTCTCCAAGTGGCCCGAAGCAAAAGTTCAAAAAGGGACCCAAGACGGAAGTAACAAACTTCGGAAGATCGTTGTACACTTTGACGATCAAGTGCCACCAGACTTCGAACTTTGCGAATGCTATCACTTCCGTTTTGCTGTTTTTAGCAATCAGAGGGACGCAGATCAATTTAATTCGTCTTGCACTCGCCAATTCTAGAGGGTCAAGAGCAAAATTGTCCACTAGCAGTTTCCAGGAATAGAAAGCTTGCCTTCGGATGTTGGTATCGGATGATTTAAAGGCTTTTTCTTCGACGCTCAGTAGATTGTTAATTAGTCCAGCTCCTCGATGGAGATCTCTTCCTAGGAGTTCGATACTGCTGTTCCAGAGATTTGCCCAATCGGGATAAAAAGCTGCGACGAGAAGACACATTCTAGCGGAGTAGGTGTCTTGTAACGCTTTTTTGTAGCTGATCCAAGAGTTTGGAGACATGTGGCGCACGCGAATTCCTATGTCGGCTCTGACAGCATCGCCGAATACTTGGAGTGCTGGTGCTCTTTGACTTTTGAGACCCATGTAAACCAGGTTCATGACTTTGTCCATTACCAGCGAATCGCACTGGAAAATTAAATTTGAAAATAAAGAGTATGATTCACATTTGGAAAGAAATAGAATTAACAGAGTGACTACCGGAAGGATTTAAAAAAATTATTGATCATTTTAAAACGAGCCCAAGAATATTGGAAAATGTTTACAATTTCAGATTTCATTCAAAATTTAGGAAAAACATTACAATTAACACTACTTTTTGCAATAGCCTCTTTAAACATAGACAAAATAACTCTACCCTGGGCTAATTTTATTCGGAAAGTAGGTAGCTTCAAACGTATTTAAAGAATTAAACAAAAGTGTAACGAATAGAATCGTAAAGAATCTTCCAAGGTTTCTTCTCCAAAATTCTAAATCGGCCTTTTTTTAATAATTGAGAACAGTTTCAAGGAATCCAGGACACTAAATCAAATTCCCGGATAAATAAAGTTTATTTCATAGGATAAAAAAAGATTCCATACCAATTGAACTTGTTTTGAAGTAAGTACTTTGACATTTCTGAAGATTCGTGACAAAAAGATTAAAGACTGCAAAATGATTTTCTCCTCCAACTTCTCATCTTCAGTCAGTGATTTCTGTTCACAGCTTATTAATTTTTGCAAATTATCCGTGCAGAAAGTCGGCGATAGCCACGGCATCGTTTTTACGTTAATGGCTTGGAAACAGTAATTATAGAAATTAATAATCTGCGGATCGTTAGCAATTACTGCTATCGCATTGTCCTCCATTTTTTCCAATATTGAAAAAATCCTAATTCTGTTATAAGAAAAAAAGATTTAATTAGAAAATAAAATAAGTCTTAGGAGTTATAGGCTTCGAGAGAAAATCTAGTTTTTAATTTTCTTACTTGCTAATTTTAGTGTCAATCTGTTGAACAGATTCAAAGAAACTTGGTTTTGTGTATTTTTGGTCCAACAGAATTATGTTTAGGGTCCAACATGCTTCCTGTTGTATTTTTGCGTCGTCCGCCGAGACCAATACTTTGTATAAGGCGCTGAAATCCGCCTCTGTTATTCCCTCTGGTGATTTGGCTTTAGCAAAATTGCTGTGAAAAAAATTCAAGTTTTTGATTAGTTTTAAATTATAACAGCTGAAGAAATGTATTCATTTTGTAAATTATTTTTATTGTGACCGTAAATAAACGGTATTCTTTGGTAAATGAAAATGTTATTTCTTCATGTCCTATTTATGTGAATTAAAGAGTACTATTTAGAGAAATAAATATCTTTATATCCAAAAAATTTCCAAAATCTATTTTTAAAAAAGCAGACCAAAATATTACAATTAAATGATGATTCAGGGTGGCGAGCGAAACCGGATTCCAAAACATCCCTTACTACTATTCAGAAGTTCAATTTAGTTGAAAAGGGGGATTTCATTCCGAAGTGGGGGGGGGGGGGGGGGAAAAAGAAGTTTTCTTTTAAATAAAAAAATTTTTTTTTACATTATTTTTTCCACAAAAATGCCTCACCACAC
>WSXT02084856.1:0-11896 GCA_011762715.2 Neuroterus valhalla
TGGACATTGATTTTTCTTCAAATGTTCCATTTTTGGTAAAAAACAATTGTTGTTTGAGTTCAAAATTCGACCATTTTGTTGAAACCTTGTATTTTTTTCAGAAAGTTATTCTTTCTTTTAAAAAATTAATCTTCTTATTTGAGTATTCACCTTCATGGTTTAAAATAGAAGTACTCCAGTTGAATATTGTTCTTTTTATTTCAAAATTCAGCTTCTTGATTAAAAAATGTACTATTTTATTGAAAATAAGTTTTCTTGTTATCGTAAATTGATTTTTCTTGATTTAGGTTCAACTGTTCTAATTTTTTAAAGAAAAATTATTTTTTTGTCGTTGAAGATTTGAGTATTCTTTCAAAAATTTATTTATTTTGCAATGTTTGATCTGTTGCGATAGAGGATATTTAGAATTAACGTGATTAATAAAAATAAATGTTTGGACCGCGAAACGACCGGGGATCTGAAATCATCCGCCGAATCGCCACCCTGATAATCTGAAAAAAATTATGAAGGAATGATTTGAGAACTTTTTTTATAGGTTTCTGTGATACATGTTAGAACTCATCACAAAAAAATTCTACGGAAACGACACGTGGGTCCTTTTTTGTTGCCAAGTGCTGTCATGTAAAAGGAGGTTACTAGAATATTTTCACTAATAAGGCAGGCCAATTAGATACGAGTACACCTTTCAGTTACACCTCTTCTTTCAAACCAGGGGTGTCCAACGCAAGGCTGGCGCGCTTCTCCTTTCTTCCCCGTCTCCGAGCGCTTCTTCGAGAATTCTCTTCTCTTTCCCCTTTCCACATCGCGCTAACCGAATGAACGCATTCAAGGTGGCAAGAGAGGGGATTCACGGGTGATAGTTATTTACACCGTTGCTGACGCGTTGGACACCTCTGTTTTAAACGAATAGTATCTTCCGAAAATATTTTTATGATAATATTATATCATAATGTACGGCTTTCTATACACGTGCCTTTACAGTTCTGTCATAGAACATTGATAACTAAGAATAAAATTATAAATAAGTTAATAATAATTAGACTAGTGGGAGAATGTTACTGTAAGAGATGAAAGCTTTATTGTAACTTCATGATTAGTTGAACACATTATAGTCTCGCCTAATAATTAGGCTCTATTGGATTGCTTTAAAATGCTGAAAGCGTCGGTATTGGCTATAGAAACCTGCCAATATTCTTGGGTATGGGTAATGTTTGAAGATTAAAATTAATCTAATTAAAATTCAATCGAAGAAAGACAGTCTCGATTAGGATCATCTCTGTATTGTTATTTACACCTTTCTCTTAGAGAGTTAAAGTTACGGGAGATGTTGATAAATTTATGATTCTTTTCACCAATTTTTCTTAATTCATGAAATTATAATTTTTCATTTATTAAGGATTTTATTCGATATTATTGGAGTGAAAAGGATGCTTATGTTGTTTCGTTAAACAAAATTTGAAAATTTACAAGGACAAACATTATTTTTACGAAATGTGATAAAATGACATTCTGTTTTTTGAAAATTCAATTGAAATTGATGAATATGTATTTTCCAGATAAAACAAGAGCGAAGCTCTAGAATTCTTATATATTTTCGAGAAAAACATTGTAATTTAGACGATTGCGAGCGGAAGAAAATTTGTTTCAATGTTGAACATATTTAAAGTCTTATTTATGACGAGACAAAGCTATGTTATTGTTAATGCCCAATTTTAAATTTGCTTTTGATTGTATTATTGTATTTTTAGACAGTAGAACTTTAGGTGGAAAACATTTTAAGTTTTCACAGAAAAATTGAACGATAATGATAGCGACTATATTTCTAAGAATGTGAGAGCCTTCTGTTATGTGCCTTCGGATACTATTTAGATTTTAGGCTAAAAAGTAGGCGCTGGGTTTGTCAAACTTGAATGATATTTTGAAGTATTATATTAAAGTCTCCCGAATTCAGAAGTACGGGAACACGTCCTGAAATTCTGTTTGTAGTCCAGTATATTTCGATTTCATTATCGCAGTTTTCGACCATCAACCTTTTGCAGGTTGTCCGCCATCTTGAATTAAGGGGTAATTCCTTGAATCGAGAATAACAGTCTTATTTTTCATTTAATCAAGAAAACAGTTCATACCGTTTTTCATGAGAAAAATGAGTTTAAGAAATTAATATATATGATGATTTTTCGTATTTTGCTTATTTGTTGCTTAAAACTTGATTATACAAATAAGAAGAGGGTTGAATTTTTTTTTAGATCGAATATCTTTTTCAATTCCGGTGCAATCGAAAAACTTATGGAACGAAAGTTTTAATTCACACGATCCTCTGCAATTTTTTTTTTAAGCCTTTTTTTGTAAGAGCAATTGTTTACTTGCCGTAGCGTCTGAAAGTTGCGCGCACCGTCACTCAGTAGTCAGTAGTTGGTAGTGCTTGATTGCGAGCGCTCTACCGTACGAAGTGCCGTACTAAATTGTTTCAAGTTTCGTTGATGGAATAGAGCTCAACATTTGTTTTCTTTCTTCTTCTCAATTAAATATGGTTTTGAATTTTTGTAACGAAGTTCCTTATACAAGGGTAGAGAGATTTCGTGGGTAGGGACCCATTTCATAAAAGTATTTTGGTACCGTTACGCTGTGAAGTCATAAATTACCGTTACACTGACAGCGTTATTTACTTTAGAATCTGATTCCATTTGAAATTTATACGATTGTCTATAAAGGGATATATGACACCCATTGCAATTTTTACGAGCATCCTTTACAACCTATATATTTTACGGAAATGCGACTTCCTGAATTTCGCAAAATTTTCAACCAAATTTTTAAACATTCGATACATTATTTTTATTAGCTTTACAACAAAATTTGAATCGAAAAAATCGGTCTACTTCTTCGATTTTTGCTATTTCAGTATCGTTTCGTAATATAAGTACAAATTGTCCGATTTTTGCGATTGAAGTTTTGTTGTACTGATAATTATGAAGGATTATTGAATGTACATAAGCTGGTGAAAATTGTTAAAAAATTTCCTTGTAAATGTGACATAAAAGAGAAGCGTTAACGATCCTAATCTCGTTCTCAATGGGGTCTAGAGACTCTAGAAAGGGATATATGACACCCGTTGAAATTCTCACGAGCATCTTTTACGACCTAAAGATTTTGAGAAAATGCGACTCCTTGAATTTCCCAAAATTTTCAACCAATTTTTTAAAACATTCAATGCGTTATTTTCATTAGCCTAACAACAAAGTTTGAATCGCAAAAATCGGTCTACTTTTGCGATTTTTGCTATCTTTTCGCAGTATAAGTAGAATAGGTCTGATTTTTGCAATTCATGTTTTGTTGTACTGATGATTATAAAGGATTTTTAATGTACATAAGCCGATGGAAAATTGTGCAAAAATTGCCTTGTAAATGTGACATGGAAGAGATGCGTCAACGATCCTAATCTCGATCTCATTGGGGTCTAGAGTCTAGAGACTCTAGAGATCGATACATGACACTCGTTGAAATTTTTACGAGCATCCCTTTTTTTGTATGCATGATTTATATTGCAATCATCTTTTATTTGTTATCTTTATTTTGAATTTTTCTTGTTTTCAAACTTAACTTTGATTATTTCTCATTGCCATTTCAACTATTTACTATTCTTCAATATAATTTTATACGATCATTCATATGATTCCTCGTGTTCGTTGAAAGAATAAATGAAAAATTCTCAAAAATGAAAAATGAGAACATTTTTACAGGAATTTGATGACAAAACTTATTCACTAAAATTGTGAGATTCACGTTACGAACTTCACAATTTTTGACTGATAATTATGCAATCTGTAATAAAATTCCATGGTTCTTGATTAGTTTGAGTTTTTTCCGTTCCACAAATTTACAAAAAATTGTTATATTTCTTCAACAATTTCACGCTACTGTAAACATGCTGCTGATAGTATTGAGATATTGTTTATGTGGTTCAAAATATAAATAAACATTAAAAAACATACCAAATTACATAGGCAATTAGCATAAATTAGAAAAAGAGAATAATTAAAAAAACTCACGTGAGATGAAAACTTTGAGTCGAGAAATGTTTAATTTTTTTCAAGGTAATGTAATAAAATTTGAAAATTTATTGAGGTATGCATTTTTTGCTCCAAAAGTTATCCTCGCTGATGGAGTGAACAAAAACTTGGATGATACAACCATTTTTGGGAAAATTATAAATTTAAAAAAAAGAAAGAATTGAAATAACAACGAAAATTGCGCTTTCATTCCAAAAATTATAATTTCCAACTAACGAATTTTGGCTCATATACTGAATATACTGAATTCTGTTAATTTAACTCACTTCTAAAATTATAATAACAAGTAAGTTAAATAAACGATATAAAATTATAATCTCATCCAGTTGAAATTAATTGTTTGGGAACTAAGATTTTTTGGAGTCAAAGTGCAATTTTTGCAGTTTTTTTCATGCTCGATTTTCTCGAAATTCTACGAGTATCATTCCGAATTGTTTAGCTTCACAGTGAAGACAAAATCCAAGAATTTCTACTCAAAAGTTTCCAAATCGCGTGAGCTATTTTATAAGTTTTCTTGAGAAAAATTATGTGTTTATTTGCTACTGTATTATTTTTGAATCCTTCAAAATGTGTTATTATATTCTGAATTTTTAAGACAATTTTTCAATTGGTAAACAAATATAACTCAAAGTTCAGCACCACATAACTTTTTGGAAAAAAATTCGGAAAAAATAAAGTAAAATAAGATGCCTGACTTTCCAAATTTATCGGTACATTATTATGATAAACCAAATAATTTTCTTAAACTCATGCAATACGAGAACTGTCGAGTTGAAAAAGTATTGATATTTATTTCATAATAATCAAAGTAATCAAAAAAATTTATTGAGCTATAAAATTTTACTTCGCCGATAGTAAATCCTTACTGATGAACTGAAACGAAAATTTTCGTAAGTTAACCAATGTTAGTGAAATTATAGAATTTCAAAAAAATAAATCATAAAAATGACTAGCAGAATTGCACGTGGATTTCAGAAAATTATAATTTTTAAAAATTATTTTAGTAAATGAAGATTAATACAAAATGTTGTTTATTGACCTACCTTGTTATTTTAAAAAAATGAAGGACAAAATACTGATGCAACGTTGAGATTTTCAGACACGTTTACAGTAGCATGAAATTATTGAAGAAACATAACGTTTTTTTGTAAATTTGTGAAACGAAAAAAACTCAAAGTGACCAAGGACCTCAAATTTTATTACAGATTGCATATTCATAAATTAAATATTGTGAGGTTTGTAACACGAATCTCCCAATTTTAGTAATTAAGTTTTGTTATCGAATACGTGAAATGCCTATAAAAAATAACCAAAGTTAACTTTAAAAATAAGAAAAATTCCAAACAAAACATAAAAGATTATAGCAATATAAATGACGTACACACGAAAATAGGCGAAATTACATTTAATTGAAAAAAATAAAAAATGTGGAGCTCCATTCCATCAATGAAACAACTACCGAGTGACGGTGCGCGCAACTTTCAGACGCTACGATAAGTAAACAATTATTGCTCCTAAAAAAAAAAAGTTTCAAAAAAAATTGCAGAGGATCGTGTGAATGACAACTTTTGGCTCAAAAGTTTTGCGATAAAACCAAAGTCAAAAAATATATTCGATCTAAAAAAATGTTCGACCCTCTTTTTATATTCTCAATCAATTTTTAACCAATAAATAAGCAAAATACGGGAAAACATCAAATATACTAATTTGTAGAACTCATCTTTCTCATTAAAAATGGTTTTAATGTTTTTCTTGATTAAATTGAGAATAGGACTGTTACACGTCGTGCAAGAAATCACCTCTTAATTCAAGATGGCGGACAACCTGCAAAGGGTTGATGTTCGAAAAGTTGGATCCAAGCTTCCTATATGCCACCCTGAAGATGGCAAACAAAATTTTTCTTACCCAAGGAATTACAATAATACATATCGACGACCGGTAACAATAAGGTTCTATCTCACCGATCAAAGCAACAAGGTTCTATCTTTATCAAAATTCAAAAATGTACTATCTCGTCGGCCAGTTCAAAAGGTTCTATCTCGGCGGCCAAAGTAAAAAGGCTCTATCTCGGCGCCCGATGCAGAGAGGTTCTATCTCAGCGTTCCGTGCAACAAGGTTCTATTATTCTATTCTTTCGACGGCTCGAATAGAACCTTGTTGCTCGGAATGCTGGGATAGAACCTTTTTGCATCAGGCGCCGAGATAGAATCTTTTTGAATTGGCCGACGAGATAGTACCTTTTTGAATTTTGATAAAGATAGAACCTTGTTGGTTTGATCGCTGGGATAGAACCTTATTGTTAGCGGCCATCGATATAGGAATCCGACTAAATATACTGGAGTACTGAGGAAGTGATAAAAGGCATTCTGAGTGATTATCGTAAAGAAACAAAAAAGTGCAATTTTCGATTGTGTCATCTCGAATGAATTTGATAGCGTCTTCTATGTAATATGGAAACTTCTTAAAAAGCAATGTACTCCGCCGTACTTCTGACTTGAAACAGCTTCTCAGCATAATAGTATTTTAAACATGGATTGTTAACGTCCAAAATAATGGATATAGGCTCAAACAAAATAATGCCATTTTTGTATCTGTTCGTATGTGATTTTTATAGATTTCGTCATTTCTATTTTTTATCTTTTTACAACTATCTGTTCGTCAGAAAGGTGAACAAACTCAATTGTGAGAAATCCTTTTTCTTATTGGCAACAGTAGAGAAAGAGGTGCCTTCCCAAAATAAAATATGTATTTTTTTGTTGTGTAACCAATAATATAACATCATTCGACGGCCGCTTACAATAAGGTTTTATCTCAGTGGTCAAAGCAAGAAGGTTCTATCTTTATCAAAATTAGGAAGGTACTATCTCGTCAGCCAATTTTAAAAGGTTCGATCTTGGTGGCTAATGCAAAAAGGTTCTATCTCAGCGTTAAGTGCAACAAGTTTCTATCTTGTTGCACGGAACGCTGAGATAGAACCATTTGGCATTGGCCGCCGAGATAGAACCTTGTTGTTTTGTATGCTGAGATAGAACCTTATTGTTAGCGGCCGTCGCATTATATTCTTTTTATGAATATGTATCACGTAAATATAAGAAGTTCGAGTATATGTTAATATTTCTCAAACTTGATACTCATCATAAGTATATATAGTACAAAAAGTATAAGTATCTATGTAAAGTACAAATCCATTTATCACTTTTTTGTACAGAGCATCCCGATCTATTGCCATCAATTTCCACTCAGCGCCTCGTATACGAAAAAATCTGGTAATATTACTTTTTTTTTATTCTCCAACTGCCAATTATTTGTCTTGTAGATTGATGTTAGGTAGATAATTACTTTTATTATTTACGCTTAAAAAATAACTGTCAACTTCCCACATCATCTTGCTTATTGTGCTTGATGTTTAAATGAGACATCGTATTATATTTTATGGATTACAAAATTCTGTTATTCATAATAACCCTTCCGTTTTCATTCCAACCGGAATTTCCCAATTTGCGTTCCTAATATAAATAAAACAGCTTTGTATCCTATTTAGAGCAAAATAAAGTCTAGAAAGGGATTTCCTGTACCATTTTTTTTCGTGCTCCTTTAAATACTTCGAAGAGATTTTTATTTCATAATTTTTATTATGTTTTTCCACAGTTTTTTAATTTCTCTTCAGGATTGATTGAAATTTGGTTTATTTTTTATGCAGAATTTATTCTTGGCCAAAATTATTTCAATATTAAGTATTCGATAATGATTTTCTCATAAGAATCAATTGATGAATGAATTTTTTTCTCCTGCAAGTATTTTGTTGCAATATTTGAATATTTACTTTTTCTATCAAAAATTCCTTGTAACAATATTATAATTTTGTTTTAAAATGATACTATAATATTTTTCATTTAAGAATTTATTAAATATTCACATAACATTGTGTTCATATTTTCCTCATACTAATTGTTAATATTTTTTGCAGGTGAGCAAGGTTGTCCGAAATTTTGTCAAAGGGAAATTGAACTGAGATAATTGGGAGCTTTTGGAATTTGGCAATTGGTGTGAAAATAGAAGAATGTTCAAATTGCTTCGATTCAATGGGAGGAACCAATAAGAAAAACTATATGAAATAAGTTTTCCATAATTGTGAAAAGAATGAGAAAAAGACTTATTTACTCCAGATTAATGAATGAATAAATAATTCCAGTAAAAGCTATTTCAATACTATTTTCTTCTTTTGATATTAAAACCTTTCTAACGGATGTTACTGCTGATGAGTTTTGTAATTTTGTTTACATTTTGTTTAAATACTGGTTATTTAATCATATTATATAATAAAGATTGTAATGATTTCCGGTTTCCTATAATATTTTTATAATATGCTTTAGGATTTTCGTTGAATCTTCCGTAGTTTCAGCAGTTATTTGACAAAAGCTAATATTAATTAGTTTATATTTTTTCAGGTCGTCTGGTCTGCCGCTGCCATCGTCGCTTCAAATATACATTTTCTTTGGAGTCTCACATGGAATCTGAATATGGTAGAGCTTATCGTTTTCGAAATTTCTATTTTCATACAAACAAATTGAAACTCTGGTTGGAGCATGTCAATATTTCTCCAACTTGCTACTCATGAATACCATTTAAACAAAATTTGCCGAAGATTGCGTTTTTCCGATAATGTCAAGTTGATTCTACGAAAATAAATTGAATTCCACATAATTAAATTAGTTTCTATGGAGTGGACTTGCATTCTACGGAATCAAATATTTTATGCAGCTCAAACGGATTCTACGGAATTCAAAAAATTATCTATAGAATTTGAATGAATTTCACATAATTCGAGTGAATTTTGTAGAATATGAGTGAATTTTACGGTAATGAACTGAATTTAAAAAAATCATGATGAATTTCACAGGATTCGGATGAATTTCATGTTATTATATGTAACTCGATTGAACTCGAGTAAAAACAAAGACATAGTTCATCCTAGTTATAAATAAAACACTCGCTTCGCACGTGCTGCAAATGTCGGGACAGGAATTAATACTTACTATAATGTGCATATATTGTTCATAAAAATATGATTGATCACCGTACCTTTGACCGGGTATGAAGAAAAACAGTATACACCACGCAGGCAGAAGTTTGAAAGCCCTGAACTGCGAAATATAATGCCCTCGGCTTCGCCTTGGGTACCATATCACGCAGTGCAGGAATTTCAAGTCTCTGCCCTTGCAGTGTAATGAACTATTGCATTCAATTTCTAGCAAATTTCCAGCACGTATCTAAAAGAAAATGGTTATAAACAAAAAAAAATTGCTTAAATAAGCATGTTTGTTAACTCGCATTAATTATTACCTCACCAAGTGAAAAGCGGACAAAAAGCTTAAGAGTTTAGAAAAAATCGCAACTTCTTAGCGCCTAACTAAGAGAAAATAGCTATAGACAATTATTATTTTTTTAAACAATTAGTTTTATAAATCAGATTAATTATTAACTCACTTCAAGTATAAAGTGTGCAGAAAGTAAAAGATTTCAGAAAAAAACCGCAAGTTTCGATCATCAAGCAAATTAAGTGTTAATAGCAATGATAATAAGCTGTTCAAACAATTCTTTTTTAGCATGAAATAACTATTACTCTAATCTAATTGAAAAGTGGTAAAAAGTTCAAGATTTCAGGAAAAAGCCGCAACTATGTAGTATTGATCTAAAAGAAGATAGTTATAAACATTTACAATTTGAATTGAATTTAAATTTATTAAAAATAAAGTTCACAGGGCTGAAAAGCACCTTTGTTTTAACATTTACTCTTGCTAAATAAAATTAAATAATTACTTAATTCAAATGAAAAGTGTCCAAAAAGTTGAAAATTTCAGAAAAAACCGCGACTTCGTAGCATTATTCTATAAGAGAATATTGTTATAATTGATAACAGATTGTTTAAACAATTATTTTTCTTAACTTTCTTTGAATGCTACCTCGCTTCAACGAAAACGTTGAAAATAAGTTGAAAGCTTTAGGAAAACCTTGACTGTCTAACCCTTTTCTAAGAAAAAGTTGTCCAAGAACAATAATAAATTAATCAAACAATCCAAATAAACATCTAATTATCAGTACAAAGTAGTATTCCGTGTATTCAAAATAATCTGCGTAAAAAAAACACAAAAAAATCATAATTATCGCCAAAAACACGAAAAAACTTTTTTTTTTATTTATGGGGTTTTCAAGACCCTATAGAACAGACTTATGGAGATGATATTTGAAAAGTAATATTCTATTCACATTCCGTGTCTAATTGTAAAGAGAAATGTGTAATTTCGACCCCGATTCACCCAACATTGGGAATTCTGAATGGAATTTACCAAAACGTCTTTTTTTCTTATGGGAAATACGTGTTAAACTTCATGGGGCTTGCGCCGCCTCCAAATATGATTTTTTTTGAAAGTGAAAAAATGCGTTCCTTTTGTGGTTTTGAACAAATTTACGGGCGTTTTGCATAAAAATTCGAAAAAAAATTGTTGGACCACCCAAGTGTTGGACAGGGTTCGTCTCAAAGTACACTATTCTAAAGAGAAAACATGTTGTATTATCCATTCGTATATTTGTTGTTCCAGTCCATCTTGACAAAAAGGCATCCCAGTTATTTTATCAAAATCATAGAAAAATTATGGATGAAATTTCGAAGAAAACAACTAAGAAAAACTGCAATCAAATCTGGCAGATAGAATACCCAAAGGCATTCCTATTAAGATTTAATTGAAAATTTTATTTTGTTTAATACATTGAATAATGCCCCGATGATGGGTGTTTTTGTAAACGCATGTATTTTGAAAGAGTCTGTGAAATTAAATACTTACTTTACTATATTGTGTGAAACTCAATTACTCAGTCTGTTGATTATATGAAACGAGAATAAAATCGATCAGATTTTAACGAGTCAAAATTTGATTTCAGAATCGAGGAAAATAATTGAAATTGGAATGAAATCTACAATTCATGTCAATCCATATAATTTACAACCAGCTAAACATCTTCACATCTGCACAATTTGTGGGACAAGCTATGCCTGGAAAGTTTCGCTAAGTCGACACCTCAGAGAAGAATGTCAAAAATTACCTCAACATGTGTGTTTTTGTGGGAAGAGATTTAAACAAAGAAGCAGTTTTAAACGTCACGTGTCTACCGTACATCAATAGAGAGAAGATTTTTAGCACTAATGATATCCCGAATAACACACAAACGTTTTGCGAACGTTTAGGAAACATTTTCTGGCAAACCAAAAACGTTTGGAATTTTATGTAAGAAAAACGTTTTGGAAACGTTGGATACTTCTGTTGATTCTTGGGACTCAAGTGAATTAAACTTTTCAAAAACTTCTGCAAAAAGTTTTGCTAACGTTTCCAAAGCGTTTAACCAATAAAAATTTGAGTTACTACAAAGTCAGCACGTATTCCGAACGTTTTCAAAACGTTTGAAAAACGTTAAAAAGAAACTTGGTGAACGTTCAAAAGAAGTTTGAGAAACGTAAGAGAAGTAAAATTTTGAATGATCGAAATTACGATCGTATTCCAAACGCTTGATCAAAAATTGTGTCCGATAGATGGCGTGATCTTTCTCGTGAGTAGCAGGAAACTATGATGATTACTTTATTTTAAACTTTAGACTTTCAAACATATATTTATAAGAAAAAACACGGAATAGTTATCGTTAGGAATTGGGGTATGGTCTAAATACCTTTAAAAAAATTTTCTTTCTCGTCCATATGGAGAGAACTGTCTAGCGAAAGTAGCACCGAAGTTCGTCCTTTATTTGCACGAAATTTCAACGCGCTTATAAAGCAC
>WSXT02084867.1:0-11896 GCA_011762715.2 Neuroterus valhalla
ACTTCTAGTTGACCGGGGAAATTGAAAAACTTGTGTATGAAGAACCGGGAAATGACCAAGAATTTGAAATCGTCCGCCGAATAATATATTAATAATAATAATATATTAGAATAATATAATAATATGTTAAATATTCAATAATAATACATAAATAAAAAAGATTGATTATCTCTATATTGTATTTTTTGAATATGATAGTTTTAATAATAAATGATGAAATAATGGACCAAATATTAAAGAGAAAATAAGTATTGTATATAAAAATGATTCACGAATTATGTAATAATAATTATATTATTATTAATTAATAATTGATAATAATAATAATGAATAATTATATAAAATATGAATGTCGATCTACTTTGTTAACAATTTATTTTGTCGGTAAAAGATTCATCATGTGAGTTGAAACTTCATCTCTTTAGATTCAAATCTACATATTTTGTTGGAAATTTCTTTTTGCTGTAGAAAATTAACAGTTTCGGTTGAATTTTTTTGTTTTTGTTGTAGTTAAAATAGTTGTTTGAAAGTTTGACTATTTTGTTGAGAACTAACTTTTTTTCTGCTGAAGATTCATAATTTTAGATGAAAGTTTCTATCTTCGATCAAAAGTTAGACAATTTCGTGGAGAATTTTATTTTAGGTATCTAGTTTTGAGTTTCAACTATTTCAATTTTTAAAATTAACTATTTTACTGCAGTTGGAGATTTACTTTTTTAAGTGGAAATTAATTTATTTTGTTTGAAAATCAACTCTATTTGCTTGTAAATTCAACTACTTGGTTGAATGTTGATCTACTTTGTTAAAAATTTATTTAGTTAACAAAAGATTCATCATGTAAGTTCAAAGTTCATATCTTTAGATAAAAATCTACATTTTTTTTTGAAAATTTCTTTCTGCTGTAGAAAAATAATAGTTTTGGTTGAAACTCCTTTCTTTTGATGAAATTCAACATTTTGTTTGAAAGTTTGACTATTTTGTTGAAAACCAACTTTTGTTGATGAAGATTCATACAATAAGATGAAAATTCCTATCTGTGATTAAAAGTTAGACAATTTTGTGGAGAATATTTTTTCTTGTTTTGAGTTTCAACTATTTCGTTATAGAAAAATTGTTTGAAAATAGGGTAACTTTTAAAAAATTATATTTTCCATAGGTATTCGAACTACTTATTCAAAAGTTGAATTATTTTGTTGAAAATTTGTTTTATTTTTCAAAATAATTCTTTGAACCAAGAATCTAATTACTGCAGTTGGAGATTTATTTTTTTAAGTAGAAATTAAGGTATTTTGTTTGAAAATCAACTCTTTTTGCTTGTAAATTCAACTACTTGGTTGAATGTTGAGCTAATTTGTTAAAAATTAATTTTTTAACAAAAGATTCATCACGTAAGTTTAAAGTTCATATTTCTAGATAAAAATCTACATATTTTTTTGAAAATTTCTTTCTGCTGTAGAAAAATAATAGTTCTGGTTGAAATTCCTTTTTTTTTGTTGAAATTCAACATTTTGTTTGAAAGTATGACTATTTTGTTGAAAACTAACTTTTGTTGCTGAAGATTCATACAATTAGATAAAAATTCCTATCTTTGAATAAAAGTTGGAGAATTTTGTGGAGAATTTTATTTTTTTACTTGTTTTGAGTTTCAACTATTTCGATATAGAAAAATTGTTTGAAAATAGGGTAACTTTTTTAAAATTATATTTTCCATAGGTATTCGAACTACTTGTTCAAAAGTTGAATTATTTTGTTGAAAATTCGTTTTCTTTGTCAAAATAATTCTTTTAACGAAGAATCTAATTACTGCAGTTGGAGATTTACTTTTTTTAGGTGGAAATTAATGTATTATGTTGAAAATTTCTTTCTGCTCTGTAGAAAATTAATAGTTTCGGTTGAAACTCTTCTTTTTTTTTTAATTCAACTACTTGTTTTAAAGTTTGACTATTTTGTTGAAAACTAACTTTTGTTGCTGAAGATTCATACTTTTAGATGAAAATTCCTGTCTCTGGTTGAAAGTTAGACATTTTTTCTTAGTTTCGAGTTTTAACTGTTATCCCTTGAAATTCAAACTACTTGTTGAAAAGTGGAATTATTTTGTCGAAAATTTGTATTCCTTTTTCAAAATAATTCTTTTAACCAAAGATCTAATTACTGTAGTTGGAGAAATATTCGAATTCGAGATTCATTAATTTTGTTTGAAAATCAACTTTTTTTGATTCAAAGTTAAATCTTTTGTTAAAGATTGAACATTATTGTTGACAATTTATCTTTTTGGGTTTGGATTTTAAGTGATTTGGTAAAAAATTCACCAAATTTGTTGAAAAATTAATACTTTTGTTGAAAATTCACTTTTTTCATTAGGGACTCGTTTTTTTAGTTGGAATTTTTTTTGAAAACTGTACTATTTTGTTGGAAACTTGATTTTTTCTTCCTGTTCAAAATTAATTTTTTTCCTTATTGTAAATGCACCCACTGCAGTAAAAGATTGATTATCTTACTCAAAAATTCACCTCTTTGAGTAAAGACTTCAACTATTTTAGTAGAAAATTTAAATTTCCATTTGGAAATTTAATTCTGATGTTAAAAATTTGAAATTTTGAATATTCTGTTGTAAATTCCTCTTTTCCAGTAGAAACTTGATATCGATGGTTAAATTTAACATTTGAGTTGAAAATTCATCTCTGGTTGGAAACTCAACCATAAATTGGTAGAAATTAAACGATTTGAGAAAGCACGATGAGGTTTACAAATTACTCCTTCAATATGTGAACAATTTGAACGTATAAATATAATAAAAATATTTAAAAATTTAAAAATTTTCCACAAATGTCTTTCTTTCGTGGAGGTTCCCTGACAATACTGATATGAATAACTCAACAATGTCAATTATTCGTAAACTTTTTTACAAATATTCGCTAGTGTAATCCAATCTTCAGATAAATGTGTACGAAATCTTCTAAAAATTGTGGCCTGCCCAAAAGTGACATTCTATTTTGTTAAAATTTCGCAAACTTTTTACACTTTTTGGAGCAGTTATTTTTTCCGTGTAGAGGATGATGAAAAGTATTTATTAATTCAACAAAAAAAAAAAAAAAGAGAAAAAAAAAACAGGAAGACATTACATGTCATTTTCATATCAGCGGGGCTTTGAGTTTGCCGCCAATTTGACAATCACCCATTACCCATTTTACCTTTTCTTTTTTTCTCTTTCAATTTGGCCTAAAGAGACACGCGGCAAGTCCCATTGCTCGTTATCAAGCGAGACTTATGATGTTTTCGAGGATAATAAATCAGTCGTCTACTGACTACACCGCGGAGTAGTGCGCAAGACTTTGAATGTGTGGCATGCGCCCTCGGTCAGGTGTTTTCACGGATGGATTCTTCAACTTCAGTTCGCACTGTGTACTCCTCTGGGGTTGATGTCGATCCAATTTCACCCCTCAAAATAGTTCATATTTCATCCAAAAAGTCACGCTATCCCAAAAAACACCCTTTCGAAAAGCGGCCAGTGCTTCATTTCAAAAAGTGTCTTTCCCAACCGTGCAAACTTGAACGACGCGCGTGGTTTCTTATTAGTTATAAATAAGCGCTCCAGAATTTATTAGAGAAATTTGGAAACCCATCGTAGAAACGAGGATCCATCAATCTGCCGGCATTTTTCCTATTGTTAGGTGAGTTAGCCATTTACATAATTATTAAGTTTTTTATTTCACCTGTTTTCTGAATGAAAAGGCTTTTTGATCCTCCCCTGTTTGTAATAACACGCCTCCGGATCAATGAGAAAACGCCCTTATTCGCCAATTTTCATTCTACAGAAATCAATTATGATTTGCAATTTTTCAAGTTAGGGAAAAAAATCTTCTTTATTCATACTCGTAAATGTTTTATTCAGGAAATGTGCCTGGAGTTGTTTTCTTTAATTACTTTGCAATTATTTTGTGTTCTTTTTAGATGTAACAACATCAGAACAGGTCAGAACAGGATATGAGGGATTACCTATCGTTTATTTGATTACATGTTCCTCTGATTTTGTGAATTCCTCTTATCCATTGACGTTATTGATATAAATTTTAGGAAAAAGATAAAAATCATTGTAATCAGTAGCCCATGTTGACAAACGTTATTATCGCCAATAGAGGCAATCGAGAATTAGGAACATTTTAACAATCTTTACATTTCCTTTTATCACAAGTTCAACCGTTCTTTTCTTATCACGATGGAAGTCTTTGTCAGCTTTTATGGAAATTATTGTTGATGGTCCCACGCAGGATGCGCGTTTACTTTGGGGGTGGATCAATCAGGCCTTCATTGAAAACTGGGGGCGGATTGGGGAAAAGCTTTATCCGAATTCGCCTCATTTTCCAACAAACAGGAACAAATTTTTTAAATAAAAATCTGGGAATGCCTTCTGTCTTCCTGATAACTGTTTTTGTCTCTTGACAATTTTGGTTTATGTCTGATTTCAAATGTATTTGTTGTTTTATTTTTTAATTCGTATTGAGATAAAGTGGCCAATGTTTCGAAGCCAATCCACTTCAGTTAGGATGTACATGCACAGCACCATGCACGATTGTACTGAATGAATCTTCTCTTGAATTTTAGTTGGCTGAGAACTCTTACCCTGTAGACTGTAGTGGCACTTCACAGTAGTGATAATGGAGAGGTGACTATCAAGTTACATGACGCTTGAACCCAATGCACTATCTAATTTTGAATTTTAATTTTCCATTTTTAAATATTTTCTCGAAAAAGTAACATATTTGTTCGAGTGGAATAATTTTGTTGAGTCTCTGAAGCTTCCGAGTGTAGCACGCGTGATTATAATCGATGTCTGCTGGGATCATATTTAAAAACAAACATTGTCAGAGATAAGAAAAAATTATCTAAAGCACGGCTCGTCCAAGGTCGATGAAAAGTAGGTTTTCTCTTTGATACCTATGTGTCATTCAATGTGGACTATCAAAAAAATTGATTTTTGTAAAATCGCTTACCTGTACTTAACCCTTTTTTCTATTTTTTTTGTTGATTTTCTTATTTGCATCTTGCTTGGTAAAAGTATAATTTTACGAGAATGAGTTTATGAAGTTTAACAACTTTTTTCCTCTTCCTGACTTTTTTTCTGATTGTTGATTGCATCCAGACTTATTTTTGAAATCGATGCAAGACATCCAGAATTCATGATCTCGTGTGATTTATGCTTTCTATCTCTTGTCATCAAGATAAGAGATTCTGTAGTGCCAGCTCGAATCTTTTGCAAATACGAAGTGCGTCTCAAGGTTTTGGGAAATTGTGCCATGTTGAAATATTTTAGGAATCTCTTCCTTCAAACAAATCTTTTACTTAAATTTAACAAAATTATTAACTTAAATTGGCTTGAATAAAAAAAATGTCTCAATTTATATCTCTTGTCTAATACAATATCGATTTTGCAATGTTTATTTTTCGCTCTCTTAGTTCAAACCAGTGAAATATTACTGTTTCCCAGTGAGTATTCACTAATTGAAATAGCTAGAAGTCGGTCACTGAGAATCAGTCAAAATTTACTGATTTGGTCAGTGGGAAGAATTTCACCGGCTTGATCAGTGAAGAAAACGTCACTGATTTAACCAGTGAAATGCTATTCGCCGAATTTAGCCAGTGAGTTAATAATTTATCCAAAAAAATTTTGAATAGTAAGGTGAAATTGTTTTGTTTTCAAATATCGTCGAAAATGTTTATTAGGAATCATAAATAATGAATTCATTTAAAAGACAGAGAATCGCATCAGTCTATAAATAAATAATTTTGTCAAATACTAGAGTATTTTGTAAATAAGAACTGAACACGATGTGTAATTTTTGACCAAGTAGTTGAATTTCCCGTTGAAAGAAAATTGATTCTCAACGCAAAATTTAATAATTGACATTCCAATAATATAATATTTTAATTGGAAAACAGTTTAATTTATAAAGTAGAGACAAATTCCCATGGAAATAGTTGGATCTTCAATATAAAAAAAATTAAGATTTTGCTTGAAAAATTTGCTCTCGCTGGTAGGAAACTAATCTTCCGGGTTGAAAACTCATCTTGCTCGTTTGATATTCTAATACTTGCTCGTTAGTTGAACTAATTTGTTGGAAATTAGTTTTTGTTTTTTAAATGACTCATCATTCTATTTGAGAATTTATCGTTTCGGTTGAAAATTTATATTTTTTCTTGAAAAATTGACTTTTTTTAATCACTGATTATTTCAGTTAGCAAATCCTATCATTGGTTGAAGGTCGGACTATTTTGTTGAGAATTTTTTTTTTTTTTTTTGGGTTTCGCTTTTCATTATTCTGATCGATAATTCAACTAATTGACTGCAAGGTTAACAATTTTTGTAGAAAATTCAACTATTTAGTAGAAAATGAACTCATTTGTTGAACATTTCTCCTTATTGGTTTGCAAATCCACCTCATCAGGTCAAATGTTACCTCTCTTGTTCAAAATTGAGATGTTTTCTCAATAATTTGCTTTTTTGTATTCTAACTTAGAATATTTTTAAGGAAAATTCGAGTTTTTTGCTGTGAATTGAATTTTTTCTTGTAATAAATGGAACTAATTGGTTGAATATTCTCTTTTTTTGTTTGAATATTCGTTATTTTAGTTAAAATTTAATGAGTAAGTTGAAAATTTACCTAATCTGGTCGAAATTTATCTTCCAATTTGAAAATTAACCTTTTTTTAATGAAAATTTTACTGCTTGGTAGAAAATTGGACTAATTTGTTGAAAATTTTTTTTTGCTCGTTTGCAGATTCGCCATATCAATTGAAATTTTATCGCTTCGGTTTAAAATTTAAATATTTTGTTGAAAAATTCACTTTTATGAACATTTATTATTTCAGTTAGAAATTCATATCTTAGGTTGAAAGTCGGACTATTATGTTGAGAATTTGTTCTTCTTTTTTTTTGAGTTTCGATTCTTATTATTTCGATCGATAATTCAACTATTTGGCTGCAAGGTTTACAATTTTGGTAGAAAATTCGACTATTTAGTAGAAAATGAACTCATTTGTTGAACATTCATCTTATTGGTTTTCTAATCCGCCTCATTAGGAAGAAATGTTACCTCTTTTGTTCAAAATTGGAATGTTTTGTTAATAATTTGCTTTTTTGTTTTCTAACTTCGAATATTTTAATGGAAAATTCAAGTTTTTTGCTATGAATTGATTTTTTTTTTCTAATAAATAGAACTAATTGGTTAAATATTATCTTTTTTTGTTTGAATATTTGTTATTTTAGTTAAAAATTTAATAAGTATGTTGAAACTCGCCTATTCTGGTAGAAAATTAACATTTTTTTATGGAAATTTTATGGAAATTATGGAAATGATAGAAAATTGGACTAATTCTAAAAAAATTAGTTTTTGTTCGTTTGCAGATTCACCATGTCGATTGAAAATTTATCGCTTCGGTTTAAAATTTATATATTTTGTTGAAAAATTGAATTTTTCCAAACATTTATTATTTCAGTTAGAAATTCCTATCTTAGGTTGAAAATCGAACTACTTTATTGAGAATTTGTTCCTCTTTTTTTTGAGTTTCGAATTGTATTTTTCTTGTGATAAATGGAACTAATTGGTTAAATATTCTCTTTTTTTGTTTGAATATTTGTTATTTCATTTGAAAATTTAATGAGTATGTTGAAATTCGCCTATTATGGTTGAAAATTAATTTTCCGATTTGAAAATTAATCTTTTTTTATGAAAATTTTACTGCTTGGTAGAAAATTGGACTAATTTGTTGAAAATTTTTTTTTGCTCGTTTGCAGATTCGCCATATCAATTGAAATTTTATCGCTTCGGTTTAAAATTTAAATATTTTGTTGAAAAATTCACTTTTATGAACATTTATTATTTCAGTTAGAAATTCATATCTTAGGTTGAAAGTCGGACTATTATGTTGAGAATTTGTTCTTCTTTTTTTTTGAGTTTCGATTCTTATTATTTCGATCGATAATTCAACTATTTGGCTGCAAGGTTTACAATTTTGGTAGAAAATTCGACTATTTAGTAGAAAATGAACTCATTTGTTGAACATTCATCTTATTGGTTTTCTAATCCGCCTCATTAGGAAGAAATGTTACCTCTTTTGTTCAAAATTGAAATGTTTTGTTAAAAATTTGCTTTTTTGTATTCTAACTTCGAATTTTTTTATGGAAAATTCCAGTTTTTTGCTATAGCAAAAAACTTGAATTTCCTATAAAAATATATGAATTGAATTTTTTATTTTAATAAATGGAATAAATAATTAGTTCCAACCAATTATTGGTTGAATATTATCTTTTTTTGTTTGAATATTTGTTACTTTAGTTGAAAATTTAATAAGTATGTTGAAAATTCGCCGATTCTGGTAGAAAATTAATCTTCTATTTCTAAAATGAATCCTTTTTTATGAAAATTTTACTACTTGGTAGAAAATTGGACTAATTTGTTGAAAATTAGTTTTTGTTCGTTCGCAGATTCACCATGTTGATTGAAAATTTATCGCTTCGGTTTAAAATTTATATATTTTGTTGAGAATTTGTTGAGAAATTGACTAACGTGTTTTGTTTAATGTTTTATTATTAATTCGCTTTTTTGTATTTTAATTTCCAATATTTTTCCGGAAAATTCAGGTTTTTGTCTATGAATTACATTTTTTCTTGTGGAAAATGGAACTAATTGGTTGAATCTTCCCTTTTTTGTTCGAATATTCGTTATTCTAGTTAAAAATCCAATTAGTATGTTGAAAATACGCATATTTTTGTAGAAAAATAAGAATTCACGTTCAAAATTCAACTATTCGAATGAATGATGAACAGCTCTGTAAAAATTTCTCATTTTCAGTTTATGATTCAATTTTCAACCATATAAGACAAATTTTTAAAACGAATTATCATCAAAATAGGTACATTTTCAACCGAAAAGATGAACTTTAATTTGAGAAAGATACATGATCAACCACACAGAGATAACAAAATCATAGATTCTGAGTTTTCACAAGAAAAAGGAAGTTTAGAAAAATTAACCAAAATATCCAGCAGAAATGACATACGAAGGTTTAAACTGTATTCACGGAGAACAATTATTATATAAACTATAAAAATCAAAGTTTTACAGAAATGGGAATCTCAATATCATACAACTGTCAGAGTTTTTTTATTCAATAGATAATTGAGAAAGTATGTACACATACCATTTTTATTTATTACAAAAATAATCAACTTTTGTACCCAATTTACTGAATCTTCCAGTAAGAATGAACCACTACCGATCCAGTGGTCTTGATTTCACTGATTTAAGTCAATGAAAACTTTTTCAAAGTAATGTACTAATATTCACTGATTCTTCTTTGGAAATGAATTAGTTCACTGATTTCTTACTGAAAAATTGAACTACTGATTGGAATAGTAGAAATTTTACTGTGTCAAACTAAAAGAGCGAGTGATTCCTTCTTTATGATAGAAGAAGTCCTGAATCTTATTCTCATGAATTTTACTAAAGATTGAGTTTAGTAAAATTTGTTACAAATATTCGATGTGCAGAGAAGTTGTGTTTTATTTAATGTTAGGTTCGGCCCTGGTTGCAATTTGTTGATAAATGCTAAGTGACAATGGCAGTGACTAGTGTTTAGCGAATACTGACAGGAATGAGAGTAATTTAACTTTTGATGTTTTTGAACTTAATTCATCACGACATTAAGAAACTCGAGAGAAAAGTTATAACTTTCATAGAGATTGACCCCGTCATTCAAGCTAATCCATCATTTCCCGACATTTAGGTATGCTCGTTGGCATTCAGCAACCTATCATCTAAAGTGGTTCTATAGTTTGATAATTAGTATAGATTTTTAGGTAAATCGATAAATCTGTTCGTGAAATTTTAATCAGTGGAATGTCATTGGAAATCTGCGACTTAGTTCCGCTGATATTATGACACACAACAAAAAGCAAAGTTGTAATTGTTAAAAAAAAGGTTTCTCATAATAATCAATAGAAATAATAATTATTATTTGTTCGCTTAACGATATTTTTTGTAGTATTCGGGATAATTTCCACAATTACTGCTATTCAACTTTATATGATATAAAGTTGAATAGCAGTAATTGTTTAGCAATTAAAAAAATGTATCGTTTTATTATTCAGGAAATGTTTTGCTTCTGTTTTCAAATCTTCAAAGTTAGATATATTTAAATGCTCTTTTGAATAATTTCGGCCCTTCTTATTGAAGTAGTTACGATCAAGTTTATTCAGTCTTTTGTTGTCAATAATTAAGTGTTCGTGGCGGACCAATAGGCATATTAACTACTGTGGGCAAGTACTGTGTACTGGCTGACCATTTCCTGGCCACTACTACTTTACCGCAAAGTTCAATGACAGACGACAGGATCGTACCAGACAGGGGCGGATTCACTCTTGGTAGAAACCGTTCGCGCATTATAGTTAATTGGACACTATTTTCGAGAAAAAAAAAAACAGAAAAATCCTCTTGCGTTCCATTTTTTTGGATGAACAAAAAAAAAAGAACCATTATCCGATGAAAATATTTAGTTACTACAAATTTTGATGCGTATATCTTTATATTATGAAAGATAAAGTGTATTCAATTTGAATTTTTTTTGTCAATTAAAGTGAGAAACATAAACACGGAATAATGAAAAAAGTTGTTGTTAAATATAAAATTTCGAATCAATTTAGAAGTATTCAGTTAAAAAAAGTGCTTACTAAAATGTTGCAGAAAATTTTTCTCTATTTTTGTAATGCAATACTGTATTTCCGGGTGAAAAGATACAGGAGTGATAGAATTGTGAATCGACTTTCTCTTTACCAGGCAGTGGAAAACAAACCCAACCACAAAGATACATGTGCATGTTTTTTGCTTTATTTGAACTGACATAGTAATATCGGTGGAAAAATTTATAAGCAATTGTCTGTATGCATGACAGTGGCGAACGCAGAGGGGGGTTTTGGGTTCACCCCCCCCCCCCGAAATTTCTGGAAATCTGAATATCGAATTCATACGTTTTAACGCCAGAATGGTGTCAAAAAAATTTCTTAGTAAAACCCCCCGAAAAAATTTTCTGCGTTCGCCCCTGCTGCCTGTCAGTAACTCTTGAAGCTTTTTAACAGATTCGAAACTACCAATAAAAATATTATTCTTTATAAGATTAGAAGGTAGCATTCCGAAAATGTTAAATAATAATGATCAAAAGTTGAATAAAATGTTTGAAAATTATCTTTCGATAAAAATTAAATTAGATATCAAGATTTGCCTTGAATTAGAGAATTTCTTTGAATACAATCACATGTACAAAAAAAAAATGATAATAATTGGATCAATTAAAAAATTCTCGATTATGATCACTTTTGTACGATATTGTAGAAGTAAGAAATACTAATATGAACAAATTGTTGGATACAGCCTGTAGCAGTAGCGTAGATACCTATGAGTCATGGAGAGGGGAGGGGAAAGATTGTCCAATCAGGTGAAAAAGGTAGTCCAATATTTCCTGACTAACCCCAATCATGTATTACCAACTCCGATGGGGGGGGGGGGGCTATCCACGCCACTGGCCTTTAGTTAATAAAGTTATGAAATCAAAATTTAATTTCGTATATGCTTGGTTTGAAGAAAAACAATCCAATTTAATGAAGAATCGGAGTTTTTCTTTTAATTTTTATCGGAGCACTACCCATGTAGAAATCTTGATGAGGTATTATTGGGGCCCTGCTGACGTCGACCGTTTTTAGGGCTTTTTCACAAATAAATACCATTCTTATTTTTTTAATCGAGAAATCAATTCAGTATAGTTTCTATGTGCGAAATTCTCTCACTAGAGCGGCGCTGCACGCGGCATGCTTTGCAAAAGGTGCAAAAGCATTGTGGTCAGGGGC
>WSXT02084878.1:0-11895 GCA_011762715.2 Neuroterus valhalla
TTTGTACACGATCGAAACCCGAAACAACTTCATTTTCATAATGGATCATCGTGAAAGCCTTAAATCTATCATAAAATGTTTTTTTCCCCTTTTTTTCATATATCCCTTCTTTTGTATACATTTTGAGAATATAAATGTGTATATCCATCTATCATTGTTGTACATTGTGTGTGGGAATAATGCTGGTTTTATCCGCGAGAGTTACAGTAGTAACAGTGGAAAGAGTCTGGAATGAAGAAACTTGTAGTGAGAGGGACGAGGGGAATGAAGTGAAGTAAAGAGATCCTTGATGTAGAGAACAAGAGGGAAGAAAATAAAGGATTGTCCCATAGAAGTTTTCAGGAGGTTGTCCCTATCTCTTACGTGTCTGTTATTACGGTTGCAGGCATACAGGCGCAGGAGACGATAAGTCCTACAACTTCCCTATTTTTTTTTGTCACTCCCTTTCAACGTCTCGCGGATTTATATTCAACTAAAAACTTTCTTGGATAAGGATCAAGAGAATTGCAAAATAAAACCTAACGCCTTCTCTCCCAACTTTTCGTTTTAATGTGAAATGCGAAAATTGCAGAGCAAGATATTTTTAATTAGTATAAAAGTAATTTCTGCAGAAGTGGGTTCATATAAATCATAGAGTTGAAAAAGCAATTCACTAAAATCCCGATTCATTACTGCCAGTATGTTGGAAATACAACTTTTCGCTCAGAATGCCTTCCTCAATTCCAGAGAGCGGAAAACTCGAGAAAAAGTTTCGCTCATTCCATCTCCGTTTTATCCAATTATTGTACTTTCGTCCGTCGTAGATTTGGCCATCTATTTCAGGAGAGTTGAGTTTTGTCAGACTGAATATATTTGGAGAAAATCATAGTCGCCATGGAAAACTTAGCCTTCTCGAGTCTCAAAACTTGATCAGCTTTAGATACAATATTGCATTTCAAAAATGATAAAAATTTATAAAATGGTATATAATACAAATAGAAATAACAAATGTACACAGTGGCATTTTCCTATGAAAGAGGAAACCTACTCAATTCAATGAAAGTTGATACGTCGCAACTTGGTGTTATGCGAAGGAAACCATAAAAACGAAATCAGAACCGGACCGACGGAGCCCGATTAATTAGAGGCCACTTGAAATTCAGAAGCAGATTCTTTTACAGCATTCCAATTATTTTATAACTCTCTTCAAAGTCTCACTTTTTACACTTGTTCGTTCCTCATAAATTGATTAATTAAAATTGAAACTTTGATGTATTGCTAGGATTGATATTACAATAAAGAAAACTTGATCACTAGTATTTTTCATTTTTGATGTTATGGTTTTGACCGAGTATGTATAGTAATATTATGATGTAATTTTTTTTGTCTACTGGTCTTATCATTATTTAAATAATTAATTATTCAAATATAGTGTTTTGAAATTGTGTAACATCAAAAATTAAAATGACATTCATGTTGGAAGAATAAAAAAATCTTAAAAGTATAACAATTTCGTTGAAATTGTCTTGTAGGGGGTTGTGAAAAATGAATCTTGCACTCTCCGTAGCTTAGTGAGTTAGAGTATCGGACCGGACATATTCTGTAGTACCTGGGTTCAAATCCCAGCGGAGATAAAGAGCCATTTTTTCACAACTTTGAAAAACAATAATACAATAATTCATCATTCAAATATTGATAAGACCAGTAGACAAAAAAAAATAAACATCATAATATTGATCACTGAAAGTTTTTTTCTAAACAGAACAGTTCATTTGTGGGATTATAACTGTATTCTATCCATATTGAAATTTGAATTCCGTATAAACTCTTTCTGGGATGGACACTTCTGAATATGAATATCACGTTCCTCGCTTTCATTATTCAAGAGAGAAGAGCATCACGACTTCAGACTCTGAGTGCACCCTCCTGTTGACACCGGATGTACGACCGCAGTCACTAAATTCCTCCTTTAAAATAGATTCTAGCTCTGACAAATAAGAAAAAAAAACTCTCAGTCATTTATGAGTATCTCCAATGGCATTCAGAATTTTAGATTATCCTGAACTTCCGCTTTGAATCCCAAAAAGATATACAGAAAATGTCTTTGAACTTTCATACAAAATTATATTTGAACGAGGTTACTTTTAAATAACACAGAAAACTTCAAAGCTATTTTATGTTAAAGGAACCGTAACTTGTTTAGTTGGAATTGCGAGCAAAGAGAGAGAGAAAGGAAAGATTTATGAAATGCTTCTTTTGATTATCTTGTAAAAGGAAAAAAGGAAATGAAAAGAGACTTTGTTGGGAGAGGATGGTTGGCAAGTTTTATGAGAATAGTTCGAATGACTGAACTTCTAGTATCGCGAAACGAGCTTCTCTATCGAATATTTTCTCAATGTTGAGAGAGGAGAGCTAGGATGAGAAAACCGGTGGGATTGCTGGGTATGGTGAGATCAGAGAAAGGGTGGAAAGGGGGGTGGGGTCGCGGGGGCTGAGGCAGCAGAAAAAGTTGGATTGGAATTGTTTTCCTTAGTTTTAAGCGGTTTTACCCGGCAACCGCCCTCTTTCGCCATGTTTCAATTCCCCCACCACCACTCCTCTCCTCTTCTTGCTGAACCACGCATTGGCTGAATTAAATGGAATATGAGCTACCGCCCCCTCCTTCACTCCCTTCGCTCTTCGCGCAAAACGGGGGTAGCTAGCTTATACAGGAAAAGAGAATCTAGATAGCCTCATCTCGATGCATTTTTAAAGCCCATTACACCTGGAAAATGTGCAGGAAATTAACTTTTCATTCTCGTCGAAGTACAGGATTAACTTTCCATCATAAAAATCATAAACATACTCCAGACTTTTAAGTACTTTCATATCAGAGCAGAGTTCAAACCTCCGAGGGAATATAAATTTTAATTAGCAAATTATTAAAAGTAATATAAAATCAAGGGCTTAAAAGACAATTTTACAATTTTTCATCTTTGAAGTCTGGGTTAATTGCGGCAGTATCGATCGTTACTGAAATGAGTGATTTTTAGAATCTGAAAGACTTCCGGAAGTATGTAACAAATCAAGAAAATTACAGCACGTCGGATGGAAGGCAGACAAAAAAAAAGTTCCAAACGAGCGCTCGCTGCGGTGACTGTGCGTAATAACTATTGCCGCGAATCCGATAAGGACTGAGCGATAAAATTAATTGAATATTATTGCTTCGATCGACTGCCCGGGCTATGGCTTTGACTGTTATTTATTGTCTGGGAAAATAATTAAATTGCTGGCAATAAACGTTTCGTTATATTACTCTTCCCCTCTCTACAAATCATCCCCTCCCCAGGAACACAATTCCCCAAAAGATTAGAGTGAATCTTCAAAAAGAAATTTTTAGTCTTCGCAAAGTTTTATAATAAAATGTAATTTCAGCCAAGGAGGGCTGAAAGCATTGATTCGAGAGGGGAGATAAAATAAAAGGGGAAGGGATTACGTGTTCTCGATGATTCTATTATTCAGCAGCACCCTCAGTTTTCTGTGACTCATGCCTTCTGGGATATATTGCAACAGCGTATAAACAGAAGAAAAAAAAGAATCGGACGAGATATCGACCCAAGACTAATTTTAATTTACAATTAGCGTTTCAACCGAAAATATAAAATATGCCTCCTCTTCTTTTGTTAAAAATAATTCTCTCGTAATTATTTCGATTCACTGAGAATGCTTGCATCAGATTTCATTAGATATTAGAAGAAATCCACATGCTAAGGTTTAACTATCTGCTTTAACTTTGAAGAGGAGTGGTATAAAAAGGAGGGTGAACCTTTTTCCAACAACAGCAGGCGGATTCTAAAGCCGCGCCACAATAGGGCCCCTTGGGACTAACAATTATAAGCGCAGGTAGAGGCAGGCCCTCCTGCTTTTGCTGCATGAAGAGCAGCTTTGTGCTGCTCAGCAGACAGCCTGAAAAACTGTAAAGTTGCGCGTTATTCAGTTGCATTCTCTGTTTATTGTATTACACTATTAGAGTATTGCACTATTACAAACAACCTCGTCAATGGCAGGCATCTTTATTTACTACTTATAATCAACATTCCTCTAAGAGTATATACAGAAAATGTTGATTGTTGGAACAAACAAGTTAGAAGAAATCGAGGAATTCTAAACTGGAGTAATAGTAATGGTTCGGGAGGAATGCCGTCATAACTTGTTTCTTTGGGACCAGTACTAGAAATTCCTAATGGAAGTACCTACTCATGCATTTTATGCAATATTAGATAACAAAAATTTGAAAATATCATATTGAAGACGAATTTAATCAAAATGTAATTCACCGTCGGAAATACTCGGTAAAAATCAATACAAGTCATTTATTTCGCTGAGTACTAATTCTTTCAGAACAGTAATAGTCAATTTCTTCCCATCATTATTATGCTCATGAAATTGTAATATCCATTATCGTGATGATTGTCCTTGGAAGTATACTGGTTATTACTACTTTCCTTTCCCAGTAAATAATTGGAAGAACCAATGTAGATATTCTCAATGATTACAAGACACCACCACTTGAACATAATTGGGATGAATAGCCTTTTGCTAGATTATAAAAGCCAGCAATTCTTTACATTTCTGTATTCAGAAAGGAGTATCTTACTACTGGACTGGTTCTTCTGGAATTCGTTCAAATTTTGAGAAAATTCGAATTTTATAATAGTATTAGATATCTCAAGGTTCACTAGTTCAATCATTTTAATGTTATCATTAAATTTAACAAATTACGTTTTTTTTAAATTCAGTTTCTCATGCATTATTTAAATCTTTCTTGTTCTCATGTTCGTGAGTTCAAAATAAAGTCGATTTTAGAATAATCATTTTAAAATTAAATTGAATATTTTATATAAATGATAATTATTATAATAACTTATGTAGGAAATGTAACCTACACGTGTATCGACAAAGGAGGTTCAATTTCGCCAGGCAGGAAGGGCTGTCAGCCTTTGTGATTCGTAATCAGGCAATTTTCCAAAACACCTCGAGTATGAGGTGCATTAGGATTCATGAGGACACCAGGCAGACACTAACCTGTTTTTCTTTCTTTATACGCAGCTAATGCAAGGACGTGTAAACAAACGCGACCACCCACAAACCTTTCACCCATGTGGTTACAAAGTATATCCCTTCGTTCAAGGATATGAAGTGTTAATTGCAATTAAAAAGTGTAGAAATGTGCTCTTCAAAGGAGTGCTAAAACCACAGGTGATAAAAAAACAAAATAGAAAAGCGCCACTAAAAAAGGAAACGTAGAAAAAATGCAGGTGTCTGGAGGGAACAAATACTTCGTAAAAAAACAGAAAAGGTTCATCTTTGCAATTCATGGACTACATAGGCAGTCATTGTTCCTTTCTGAATTTTCACCTCAATTTTCACGCAGTATTTTTCGAAATGAATTATTAGTCTATTATGCAATTATTAGTCAATAATGCAACTACAGTTCTTTTCTCTTCTAACCGAACACATAGTAGATTCAATTTTCATTTCAAAGGACAATACCTCTCTGGGCGGGTGGTGGTACCTCTAACAATGTCTCTCCCGGACTCATTTACATTCAAAGTGCTTTGATAACCGAGTTTACTCCGTGTCTCGTACCTTGCGGATTATAATTTTAATCCATCTTCGACATTTTTCTATTTCACCTTCCATCTTTCCTTTCACCCTTCGGTAACAACTCTCGCTTTATTTGCAGAATTACAACAACTTCCAAGCTCGCTTTCAAGTGCTTAGGTGTAATCCACATTCATGCATGCAATTAACCTACTTGTAGCTGCTGTCGTAATTAATTGATTAATTGCATGCCATTATCGTGAGAAAAGAAGCGCACAGGCAGTTTCAAGGCTATGACTTCTAACGGTCATTGTCTGGCAGCTGACTCACAGAGCGCAAAACTTCTTTTCTGTTTTCAGATTCATTTAGTCCTTCATGCGCCTTTTCATTACCACCAAGTATTTTTTTATTGAAAATTCTCGAACTAGCTGTCAAAACCTATCAGAGAATACAAATAAATATTTCTCAAAATTTTTACTACCCATAGGAAATTACTTCCACGAAAATTTAATCCAAAATAGCTGACTGATAGACGGCCCATAATTTGAGATTTATTTTTCGATCATATTACTTGTTTTTCCCTTTGGTTCAAGATCCCTTTTCACTATCTTTCAGATTTTTGCTTCGGATGCATCCATATTTCGTCGTTGCTCTTTCGATAAACAAACCGGTGCATTTTACAATTGATTCCAAAAGTTCAGAAACCTCTATGTCACTGCAAATGAAATTGTAATTTCGAGCCAGACAACATTTTCATGCTTCCCCTTTTTAACATTCACAGCTTGGGATTATGGAAGCCGACCATCTGCGGCTATTAGCCCTAATCCTTATCCGTGGCTAAAGTAATGCCCTTAATCTGATCTGGTTCAGAAAGCAAAATTCGACAGGTATATACCTGTCTCCTATAGGAAACCAGTGAAATATTTCATGGTGAAAAGGGGGCGAATGAAAACATTGGCCCCGAGGTTCTGGAGTTATGGACAGAAAACTAACCGAGAATTTCACTTCCGTCGCTTGAGAGAACAGATGTCTGCTCTACCTGACCCAAGGCCGACGGGCAGATCTAATAGATACGCGGGAGCTCCCCTTGCAACTCTAATATAACCTACAACAAAACAGGTTTTTACTTCTATTTCCATAAAAAAAAATTCGATCCCGCAGGTTTACGAGAGTAATATCCCTTCCGTCTTGTTTCTGCTGCTCAGCTTATACGACTTGTAAACACAGACACGGTGGCCATTATGGTGGTTTTATGGTGAAACAATTTTTACCTGCACGATTGACTCTGAATTATCGCCTAACGGTTAATTTACGGTTCGTTAATATATGCAGAACCCTTGTCTTATTTCGAGATATGTGCTTATAATTTAATCTAATTCTGGTCACAAAATAGACAGTATTCGATTTGTAGATACAATCTGACGGTAAAAGATCCGATCTTAATTTATGGATAACGGTATAAATTTGTATGAAAAAAGGGACCACGGAATATATCTCATCATGATTAAAGAGCATCATTTTTATTATATTCACTAGATTAGATAGCGGAATTATAATTATATCGGAATAATTAGGTCTGAATAAATATAATTAAGTCTGAAATAAAGAGTTCTCTGAACTATTCATGTTCATTAGAGCTTAATTTGCAATTCTTGTTTGACACTTGGAGAATTATTTATCATTTCAGCTAAAGAAAAACGTCAGTATTTACATTCTAGATTTTGCTCAGTTTCTTTGCAATTCAGTAAAAAATGCATACTTGAAAAAATAGGATAAATAAGATTTTGCTATGACAGCCGAGATGACAGCTTTGTGAAACACTTGTATAAGTTTTTTAAGATTGATATGTTTTGCTAATTAAAAAAGCAAACTTCAAAACTGAGACAAAGATAAGAAATGTATCCTTGGAAAATGACGTGTTCATATCAACTTTTTTTTCGTGATTTCCATAATTATTTCAATTCTCATTTATTTGTTTACTAAAAACTCAAGAGGAAAGATATGAAAAGCATTCTTTGATGCGATAACTTTAAATATAAATGGAATATAAAAGAAGGTCTCAGGTTATATTTTATAAATCCATTTTCTCCCTTTTTGTTGAGAAAAGAATTCTTCGACTTTGAGAATAAGGGGTCCCTGACTTTCCCGTGGGGGAACAAAGATGTTGAAAACCGGTTTTCCATCGTGGTGCTCAGTCAGAATTAAAAATCCCTCGACTAAGCAGCTTTATTACCGATAAGTTTTTCGTTGCCCATCTTGCTTCGACACAAAATCCCCATTTTGTTTCGTTTTTTCGGCCATTAAATTACCTCGCACACGTGTTCTAAAATTTAAACTCTCCCCTCGACTCACACATCACGTTTGCATCAGATGTATTCTAGGAAATATTATTTTCTTTTATTTGGTCACCGGGAACCCAAAGCAAAATTAAATTTGAAACGTTCTTTAAGGGAATTTTCCTGGAGACTAACAATTTTCATCTTGTTTAGGGTCAATATTACGGGATATTAGAGAATTTTCCATAATACTTGACAGTAACAATTTAGGATTTTTTGTTAAAACAGAATATATTTAGAATCGAATCCTGTTAACTGCCCGAGTACAGATGGACTCGCGGACAGAGCACTGCAATTTAGCAAAAAAATTGATTTACGGGATTATAGTTCGTTGCACTCAACTATGACGGTTACAGTTCATTGCACTTGATTATTAGAACTACACGTTACGAAAATTCAAGTACGAGGTGTAAGTTTCTTGTTCGAAAGAAATAGCAATAATGGGTTTGTTATTAAAAATCTCTCCAATAAGTAGCTTGGGTATTACGAAAAAGAAATAATTCTTTCAAAATTTTGGAAATGCCTGAAAAATTACAATGTATAATATTTTTGGAAAACTAACAGAACAAAAGTAATTTTAATTCCAATTATAATGATGACTATGTGTTGACAGAAGTCATGTCAAACACGAGAAGATACAGAATGTTGAAAACGTTGAAAATACTATTTATATCCAAATTCTTATTTTGAGTTTGAAAATTGTTACAATTTATCCATTCTTAATGATATAATAATTAAACGTATTCAAACATAAGGCAGAATACTCTTGCCGTCGGACACCTAATGTATTGAAAATATTTATATTTTCGGGATATTTTAAATAATTTGCGGTGCGTTGACTTGAAACGTTTATAATTAAGATAATAATCCGAAAAAATATTGGGGGTTCTCTGAAAAATATAGTCTAAGGACTAAAACTGCTTCTCTTTACTATGCGTTGCATAATTATTTAGTAAGAATAACTCTCCTTTCGATTTTACAAACAACTGAAACAATGAAATGAAGGTAGTGATCTACTCACAAAAAAAAAAAAAAAACACTGGCTATTAGTACTAGAATTTCGATGCGAATAATACCTTCTTAAAGTTTTGCGCTGTTCCTCCTAAAAAATGCAGCTATTTTGACCTAAATTTCCGTATGTGTCTTGCGTGCCCAATAAAATGTATTTAATTCATATCTGAAAGAATATTTTTCTATTTGAGGATGAAACTATTTTAACCACCCAGCAGAGTTCGAAACATCAAGCGCGCGATCAGATTTCATTTCAGATTTCTGAAATGACTAAAACTGCTTTGGAAACTCAAAACCAGAAACGTCGAAAAAAGAAGAAAAGAAACGTCAAGTTCATTCACCCCTCAACTCACCCTACCTAATTCCTGTTGAATTTTTCATTATTCCAAGAAAAAAGTACCAGGATATCTTCACCTCACATCTACCCCCCGCTTCGAAAAGTCCTTAATAATTTAAAAATAGATTTGAAAGATTCTATTTTGAGATTATTTGAACTAAAATCCACAAAACTTTTTAGAATTTTTCCCCATGCGGTTAGAGGGCAACGACGTGGGCGTTTCGGAAGTCTGCTACTAGATGGCGGCAGGGGTCCGCCGGAGGAAAGTTGTGCATGATTGGGATCAGGTGGTTCCCGGCACGCACGAGGAATAGCAAGCAAATCACCCACGCACTCTTGTCACGTATCTCCACACGCGTTCCAAGCCGGAAATCACAAAACAGGTGATGGTAGACTTACCGGCGCAGCGAAACACGTGGACAGAATGAAATCCAGTTTAAGACCGGCACTGTGAAAGCTCGTGGCAATTTTTCCGTGAAGTCACGGCTGGTAATTTGTATTTCACACGTTAATCCCTGGTTTTGGCACTGGAAAACACGAGTCACTGAATCACTGAAATCCGAGCAATCGAATTCGGAGCACTGATTTTCTGTTTTAGTTGCGAACCTGTTACCGCGAAGGATCGTCTCGTGGCGCGGAAAGAGCGTGACAAGTACGACACACACTCCTCGTCGTGGACGGCGCGGGAATGAGTTGAGCATGGCCGCGGTTGAGTCAGGTGGTGGGGATGAATCGCTTGGTGGGGGGACAAACATTAGCACGGTCGGGGGAGAGGAAGACGGAGGAGTGGTGGCACGGCACGCCGCGTGTCGAGTGGTGGGGGAGTCGGTGAGACGGAGAGGTATTCCACGAGAGGTAACAGCCTGTCGAGCGCAGGGTCGACATTTGTTGTCACAAAGAGCGTGTTTCCATCTTGTGCTTAAATACCACATTCATTACCGTCACTATCATAAGATTTAGTTAACCTGGACCCACTTGGCGACCCCGATTTTAAATAACATTAATTCTTACCCCTATCGCTATTCCCACGCTCTATTCACTTAATTTTTTAATTGAGGACTTTTTTTAGGGGGATCTTAGATTAACAATATTATGTTTGTAGGTGCAGGTCCGGAGCACGGAGAATTTAAACTTATATTTATAAATTAAAATGTACTGTGTAGTAGAAGATAATTTTTATGATGAGAAGTTCTTAAATAAATTTCGATTCAAAAGTGAAATATCGGTCAAGGGAGATGCGAAATATTTTTCGTTTTCATCTAAAAGACCCGAAAAATATGCTAATTTCAAAATCCGCAAGAATAAGGTTCATAAGTAATTCTATTCTCTTTCTTTGCCAGAAAATACCGTTCAGAATTATTTAAAAATGTGGAAACATTTATAATTAATTAACAAAGCTAAATTTATTTCACATATGCTTTTAATGTTAATTATAGCAATTTGTAATTTTCATTATTCTAATATATTAAATGAATTATCTGTTACCGATTAGAATGAATCAACAATAAGTGAAATTATTTAAAATAATTCGAATCTAATAATATTCAACATTAATCGAATCATTAAAAGATTTATATTCCTTTCAATATAATAAATTTCTTCTTCAATTGATTGCTCTTAAATTTTTAATTTTTTTATTCCGTGGAAGTAATCAGTTATTATAATTGAAGATTGAAGGACTTTCTAAAGGAGAATTAATGTATACTCTGACACATATCTTTAAAACATAAGCAAATAAATATTTTCTGAATTTTCCTTTCGTAAGAAAACATGCTGAAAACGTTTCGGAAATAAAATGAGAAGATTGTTTTCTCTGACTCTAGAAGAATAATTTTGTGAATAAAGATTGAAAAATACTTTTGAGTATAAAAACATCTTTTATGGGCAGAAACTGAGTTTTCCTTAGGAAACGAATAACATTAAAAGTTATAACGAGATATTACATGAGAAAATATTGAACGTGAATGTTCTACGTTGGAAACAAGACAAAAATATGGAAATTTCTTCTGAGGATAGAGCAGAGGAAAGAATGAGGAAACATTGGAATACATGCAATACCAATACTGAAATCTCTTTATATTGCTTAGCACAAGAAAAATGCAAAAATATTTTTGAAATACCCATTTTGAAAATGTCATACGGCAAGCCTCCTGTCGAAAGTTGTTAACCAATTTCCAAAATGCTGCATCTATGCTGTTGGTTTGCCGATGTTTTATTTATTTATTTCTTTAATAATTCTATCAATCTCAACTGAGATTATTGATATGGAACGTCTTTGTTTCGGAAACATAATAGTACAGTCAATCTGTGGAAAAAAATACCATAAAACATTTTTTGCGGAAATCACTAGAAGAACATTCAAAAAGTTTAATTTCAAAATTGCGGGATCGTTCAGGGACGGGTTTTTGAGAAAACTCAAAAAGTTTTTGGATTTAATATATCTCGGAAATGGTGGGTTTTTGGAAAAAATTTTAGGCACAAAAAATGTATGCGTTTATTTTTCCAACATTTCACCACAAATGTGTTTCCAATATTCTTCTTTGTTCAACTGACAATTTTCAATTGGGAGCTTCCATAAATGATGTCACAATTTTTTCAGCATTTTTTTACCCTCCGCCCACTCTCTGTCACAAAGTGTCACAAACCGTG
>WSXT02084889.1:0-11894 GCA_011762715.2 Neuroterus valhalla
TGAGGAGTTGGGAAGGGAGGGGGGGGGGGTTATTGAAAATTTCTACGCTTATCTTTGGAAGGGGGAGGGGGGTCGAAAGTTGCCTGGAATTCGGCCACGTTGTTCATGTACGACCCCATCATAGCTGAATGATTTAGATTTCAAGGCAACAAGATCATTGTCGACCAAACAAGAGGACTTGTCTATCATGATACGTGAATTTTTAAGTTGGAAGGAATTTCCGACAAAACAGTTGAATTCTCTTCCAAAAAAGATTAATGTACCATAATAGTTTGATTTTTAACGAAATACCTAAATTTCCGATCAAGATTTATTGCGCCTCCCAGATAACAAGGCGATTTTTTCACAAAAATCTCAATTGAAATCAAGAAAAGTATGTTGCATTACAAGGGGTGAAACCGAGCGTTTGCAACCGAGTGCGAATTGGCTGCCCGAGCGAAGCGAGGGCTGCAATCGCACGAGGTGCAAGAGCTCGGTCTTGCTCCCTGTAATACATATCGTTTTTCACAACACCACCACTGAAACACCATTAATACATACATGTAGAGTGAGTGCGAGAAATACGCCTATACAATGATAAGGAGTAAACCTATAGGTTTGAAACTTTTCTTGCAGCCCTAGGGTTGAAAAACTAGAGACTCCAACCCTAGGGTTGGAAATCGAATGATAAGGAGTCAACCTATAGGTTTAAAACTTTTTTTCAGCCCTTAGGGTTGAAAAACTAGAAATTTCAACCCTAGGGTTGGAAATCGACGTTTCGCCTCGCTCTACTGGCATGTTTGAATGGAGTTTCAGTGGTGGTGTTGTGAAAAGATTATTACATTCTCTTCAGAGAAGGTATTAGATTTGTATAAAATCTGACCCCCCTCGTTTTTGTCAAATGCCCACGTTTCGAGACCCCCTGAACCCGAAAAACAAGTTTTTACGAATGTGTCTGTCTGTCTGTCCGTATGTATGTCTGTATGTCTGTCTGTGAGCACGATAACTTTCGAAAAAACTAATAGATTTGATTGGCCTTTGGTGCACTCTTTCAGTGTCAGAAACTGAAGGTCAAGTTCGTTATCCAAATATTTTGGATCAAAAATTAAGGAAAGGGAGCATTTTGAAAATTTTTGAGACCATTTTTTTCAAGTTTGATAATCGTAAGTACAGATTCCTGTAGAGAATAATAAGAGGAATAATTCATTTTATGATGTTTTTTTATGCAAACAAAATTGTCAGAGTTACGGCATTTTCAAAATTCAAAAATATAAACAAAAATGAGAATTTCTAGCTAAACGAAGAAAGATATGAAAAAAAGTATAAAGGAAAAAATGTTTCTTTTTGGAAACCCTATAAGACGTACTTCACAACTTTCCGATTTTTCTCAAAAAATCAAAAATTCAAATTTTGATCACACAAAAAATAATAGAAAATAATCTGTAAACTCGAAAACTTTCGAAAGAATGATGATATTCGATCGTGCTTTGGCAAACATTTTTAGGGACCAAAAATACAAGTCGAGTTCGTTCATCAGCTGTTTTGGATGAAAAATGAAAGATGGGGAGCATTTTGAAAATTTTTTTGGATTTTCTTTTTCCAAGGCACAAAAATTTCAAGTACGATTTCTTGTAGTAGGTTAAAAGCAAAACACTTTATCCTTATGATTTTTTTTGATGAAAACCGAATTGTTAGAGTTGTATCATTTTCAAAATTCAAAAATATAAAAGCAAATGATAATTTTCAGCCAAGTAACGGAAGGTTCAAAAGAAAGTCAAAGAGCAAAAATGTTTCTTCTTGAGAGCCCTACAAGATTGTGAGAAAAACTTTTCGAATTTTCTAAAAAAATCGAAAATTCAAATTTTGATCGCACAAAATATAATGGAAAATAATCTGTGAACTCGAAAATTTTTGAAAGAATGATGATATTCGGTCGTGCTTTGGCATCCATTTTGAGGGATCAAAAATACAAGTCGAGTTCGTTAACCAGCTTTTTTGGATCAAAAATAAGAGAGGGGGAGCATTTTGATATTTTTTCTGGACTTTTTTTCCAACACTAAAAACCTGTAAGTACGGTTTGTTGTAGTAGGTAAAAAGTGAAACAATTTGTCCTCATGATTTTTTTTTTTATAAAAACAAAATTGTCAGAGTTGTGACATTTTCAAAATTCGAAAATATAAACGAAAATGCGATTTGTTGCGCAAACAACGCAAGATATGAAAAAAGGTTTGAAGGAAAAAATGGTAATTTTTTGGAGCCCTCCAGGATGATCTTTACAACTCTTCGAGTTCTCTCAGAAAATCGAAAATTCAAATTTTGGTCGCACAAGAAATAGTGAAAAATAGAAAGATTCAATTTTTGGACAAACTATTGAAGGTGCGGGAAAATGTATATAATTGAAATCGTGCACCAAAAAAAGATCTACAAATTTGGTATAAATGACTTCTTGATAGGACAAGGGGAAAATATGGTTAATGTGTTATCAACTTGTTTAACAGGATATGTATTTTTCATCTCAATCAGGAAAGATAACTATGAAACTGAAATAATAAAATTTTTGAAAAAATGACTGAGGCTAACACGAAAGATTGATAGAGGAAATTTTTTCATCGAATTTCTAGAAAAACTAGACAGCATGTGAAAAAAATTAGGCAACAAAACTTCTTCACCGTTTTGGACAAACTTTGATCGAGTGCGCAGCACGAGACACGCGATGTTAATGTAGTCGTTAAAGCCGGAGAAGCTTCAAAAAAAGAGAATTAACACTCATCAAATTAAAGTAGTCGACATTTCGCATTTGAGTTTCACAAGCTTTTAATACTACTATAGGGAGGTAAATTCATAACCAAATGCGGAGCGCGAGGTGAGTTTACTATCGAGCGGGAAGCGCGAGATCCAAAAGTCGCGAGCCCTAGGCGCGTAGCGCGCGATGATAATGTGCCCGCGCAGTGGGCAGATTTTTTTTTACCTCAAATGAGGAATTTTCGATTCGAAAGGACGAGTTTTCCATAAAACAATGTATTTCTATACCAAAAAGAGACTTCTATAAATTACATTGATTCCTATTAGAATCATTTGTCTTCGAACAAAATAGTTTCATCTTCAACGAAAAAGATGAATTTTTGTCCTACAAAGATGAATATCAAGTCTACCAAAAGAAAATTTTCAACAAATACATGAATCAGTCCAAAAATTACTTTTCAATCGAAAATTAAACAAATTCCCGAACAGTTCACTCCAATGCAAAAAATAATTTTCCAATCCTATTATGGATCCTGAAATTTATAGTTTCATGAGTAAATTTGTAGCAAAAGAAAATCGAATTTCTAACCCATTCAATTGATAGTTCATATTTAATGCATATGCTATAGAATATATAACTTCTCAACAGAATACATGGATTCTTTGGTCCATCTCATGTCACGTGTGGCAAGTCTCTCCTGAAAAAATCGACTGCATGTCTCATTTGCAGAAAGTCTCACCTGCAGCAAGTCTTATCTGAGGCAAGTCTCTTCCGTGATAAGTCTCATATGCGACAAGTCGCATATGTGGCAATTCTCTTCTGAGGCCTCTCTCATCTGTGGCGAGTCTCATATGTGGCAGGCCTTACATGCAACAAGGCTCATCTGTGGCATGTCTCATCTTTAGTAAGTCCCGTTCGCGGCAAGAATCTTATACCATAAGACTCACTTGTGGCAAGTCTCTCCTGTGGCAAGTCTCTCCTGTGTCAAGTGTCATCTGCGGCAGTTCTCATCTGCAGCAAGTCTTATCCGTGGCAAGTCTTACCTGCAACAACTCTTATCTACAAAAGTCTCATCTGAAGCAAGTCTCATTTGCAACAAGGCTCTTTCGCTACAAGTCTCATATGCGTCAAGTCCGATCTGTGACAATCTCTCCTGTTGAAAGTCTCATCTGCAACAAGCCTTATCTGCGGCAAGTCTTACCTGCGGCAACTCTTATCTGTGGGGAGTCTCATCTGCGGTAAGTCTCTCTTTTGGCAAGTCTCTCCTGAGTTAAGTCTCTCCTGTGGCAAGTCTTATCTGTGGAAGTTCTCATCTGCAACAAGCCTTATCTGCGGCAGATCTTACCTGCGGCAACTTTTATCAGCGGAAAGTCTCATCTTTGGTAAGTCTTTCCTGCGGCGAGTCTCATTTGCTCCAAGTCTCATTTGCAGCAAGCTTCATCTTCGTCAGTTCTAATCCGCAGCAAGTCTCATTTTCAGCAAGGCCCAATCTGCAGCAAGTGACTTCTACGACAAATCTCATATACGGCAAGTCTTATCTGTGGGAGGTCTCATATGTGGCAAGTCTCATCTGTGGCAGATCTTATTTACAGCAAGTCTCATTTGCGGCAAGGATCTTCCACCAGAAGTCTCATATGCGGCAAATCTGATCTGTGACAAGTTTCTCCTGTGGCAAGTCTCATCTGCAACAAACCTTATCTGTGGCAAGTCTTACGTGTGGCAACTCTCATCCGCGAGAAGTCTCATCTACGGTAAGACTCTTTTGTGTCAAGTCTCTCCTGTGGAAAGTCTCTTCTGTTGCAAGTCTTATCTGTGGCAGTTCTCATCTGCAACGAGCCCTATATGCGGCAAGTCTTACCTGCGGCAACTCTTATCTGCGGAAAGTCTCGTCTTCGGTAAGTCTCTCCTGCGGCAAGTCTCATTTGCTTTAACTCTCATATGTGACAAGTCTCATTTGTGGCAAGTCTCATTTGCAGCAAGTCTCATTTGCAGCAAGTCTCATCTTCGGTAGTTCTAATTTGCAGCAAATCTCATTTTCAACGAGCCCCATCTGCAGCAAGTGACTTCCACGACAAGTCTCATATACAGCAAGTCTTCTCTGTCGAAGGTCTCATCTGCGGCAAGTCTCATGCGTGGCAGATCTTATTTACAGCGAGTCTCATTTGTGTCAAGTATCTCCTGATGGTAAGTCTCACTCGTGAAAAGTATATTCTGCACCGCTTCTCGTCCGTGGCGAATCTCTCCTGCGAGAAGTTTCATCTTTGGAAAGATTCTCCTGCAGCAAGTCTCGAATGCGGCGAGTCTCATCGATGACAAGTCTCATTTGTGGCAAGTCTCTCAATGTCTTATTCAAGGTCAGTCTCATATTCGACAAGCCTAATCTGTGGGAAAGATTATTTTCAACTAGAAAAGTTAAGTTTTCAATGAAATATTCAAATCTCTTGTCAATGAGATCAATTTTTAAACAAGTTATTACATTTTCAAGTACAAAAATGAATATTCTACCAAGATCACAAAAGTTCTAAAAAAATGCATGAATTTTATGAAGACATAGGTTTCTTTATCATAAAAAAATTAATTTTCTTCCAAACATGACAATCGTCAAGAAAAATAAATCAATTTTGAACAATTGAATTAATTTTTTTTCAAGAAGAATTTTGTTTCCTTCAGATTGTTGAATTTTGGAGCCACAAAAACAAATTCATTATAACACGTGCATGATTTCAGGCCTTTTTTACGCCTATCAAGCAGGGCCAAAACTCTACTTTTCACTCCCTAGGGAGTGAAAAGTTACGCCAGAGAAAGATAATGAAAATCATACATCTACGAGCTTCCATTTTACGATAATCATCCCACTCACCGTGAAAACTTTAAGGAAATTTTGGTTGCAGATAATAGAATTTCCGGAAATTTCTGAATATTCATTGAAACATATAAATTAAATTTTGGGTTACTTATCCTAAGTTATCATAAATTACATGTACAATTACTATAAGTTACCGAGATTTTTCATAAATTTCCTAAATTTTATGAAATTGTTCAAAATTGAATCTTGGCTTACTTATCTGAAGTTATCATGAATTACCTGTAGAATTACTATGACTGACCGAAAATTCTCATGAATTTCCGGAAATTTTTCAAATTCTATTTTGGGTAATTTATGGTAAGCCACCATATTTCCATGTAAAATTACCAAGAATAACCAAAAATTCCTATAAATTTCCGGATATTCACAGAAGTTTCTCATTGAATTTTGGGTTACTTATCTTGAGTTACCATACATTATCTGTAAAATTACTATAAATCACCAAAAATTTGATGAATTACCGGAAATTTATGGAAATTTTTATATTGAATTTCGGGTGATTTATGGTGAGTCAGCATATTTTCTGTAAAATTACCATAAATGACCGACGATTTCCGGAAATTTATAGAAATCTCTACATTAAATTTCGAGCTATTTATTTCATGTTACCATAAAATGCCTGTGAGAATGATATGACTCACGGGAGATTTTCATAAACTGGAAATTTCCAAAATTGATGTTTAAGTGATTTATGGTAAGTCACTATATTTTCCTGTAAGAGTATCATGGATGACAAAAAATTTACATAAATTTCCGGAAATTTATAGACATTTAAAAATAAAATTTCTAACTTCTGAACTTCTTTGCGATCATGCTGCTTTTTTTCGAACTCCATTATTGGCTGAAAAGTCCCTCTTCCCCCCCTAGGTGCATAATATACTATTTTTCAAAAAAGTCTAATCTGCAACTGAGAAAAATGAATTTTCAGTGGATGATGTTTTTAGTTGATGCTTCAATCAAAACATCTTTGGACTTGAAATAAAAAGCCAATCTAATCGAAAAAAGCAAATTCTGAACACGGTAGTTAAATTAATTAATTAATTAGTTTGTAAAATAAGAATTCGACAGAACAGTTTATTTTCTAAACTAATAGTCAAATGGTAGATTTTTCTAATAAGGAAGATCAATTTTCAACCCAAAACCGAATAATAGAATTCTCGATTAAAAATGAATTTCAGGCTGAGAACGAATTGAGTTTTTAACACAACAGTCTAATTTGCAGCGTAAGAGGTCAATCTTAGGCCAAATGGATGCATTTTCTGAACAGTTCATTTTTCAACCAAACAGTATAATTTTTTTACCAGAAAAGATGAGGTTTCAAAAAATTAGTTGCATTTCCATAAAATAATCCCGTTTCCGACCATTCAGTAGAATTTCCAAGCAAACGAGATGAGTTTCGAATGAAACATATGAAAGTGGACTTCCCAACAACAAAAAAACTCCTTAGGTCAAAATAGCGAAAGTATAGAAAAAAAGGAAAGTATCTTGAAAATGGAAGAAAAAAAAAGAATCAAGAAAGGAATTTTCAAAAAGAGTAGAGTAGGAGAAAGAGTTAGAAGTCTGCAACATGGAAGTGATTTTGAAAGTTATTATTGAATAAGGCCTTGTTTATGAAAATTTGAAAAATTTTACATACCTTATCATCCCGAAATGTACCAAACGATATCTAATTTATCAACATTACTCGACTGAAATATGCGAAGAACAAGCCGAATTTCAATCTACTATGCCTTATGATTGTATCCATTTCGAGAACGACTGTCCTACGATTGAACTTCCTCTCACATTCTCTTATTCTTTCATTCACAAGTTTTATTTTCATCCAGCGTGGTCTGGAAAAATAAAAGACAGGTTTGAGAAGGCATGCAAATTGGGAGTGAAACTTGAATGTGAAAGGGTAAGGAAAGGAGAGGAAAGGAGAAATCGTAGGACAGTCGAGTAACTAAAAGAAGTAAAATCATTTAACACAACGGTGTCGAGTTTGAATTGTTTCGTCGTTCCTAAAATTCCGCTTCATATACACTTGGTTTCCATGAGCACATTTATTATAATTCGTTCATAACAATCATTTTCACAAATAGGAATTTCAAAAACAATAATTGAAATGCTGCTCACATTCTTATCATCTTTCTGTAGATAGGATTTGTATTGCAGTTCATTTTGTGCAGAGGGAAATCAATATGGTACCTTGGTAACTCCTTTATTTTCGTGAATTTCAGTTGATCTTTCGTGTACATTGCCTGTAGCCGATTTCACGATAGGATGAATAGATGCATGTTTCACGTCCCTCCATATCGTCTTCACTACATGCTTTAGCTCACTATACTCATGGATCTGAATTGTATATAGGTTGCCTGCAAACCTGGATTAAAGGGACGAGCAATGTCGAAGATTTAGACTTTCTCGCTACCTTTTTTACGCATCACGGTGATGCGTCGGGTCAATTTGCTGGGATATAAAAATCCATCTGGATAGTTACATCCTAGCATAAGATGTAGCCTTTATTTTCAAAACAAACGCTGAAATGCATCTGTAGGAAGGCATCCATTCTGTTTAAACTCCGAAGTTTAGGACAAGGTGTTGGTATATAATACCCGCTATAGGATTATGTCCGTGCGCGTACTCTCTCTGAGCCATTATGCAATGGCCATTAATAATGTGCTCGATGGATTCGTTGGTATCCTCGAAAGATATGAACCTGTCAACCACATCTCGATGTAAAGCATGCTTGCGATAGTTTCTGGTGCTGACGACCTTTCCATAAATCGCTATTATAAATCCCTCCGTTTCCGGGAACAGGACGCCCTTTTCCGGCTAGATATTAGATGCTTCCTCATCCACTTGATATTGATCTAAGGTGTTCAGGTACTCGCATTGGATAGCTTTTTGTTTCCATTGCGTTTCTAATTTTCTTCTGGTTCCTGCCCTGATATTTGAGGTTTCCACTGAGGACAAGTTATAGGTTGGATGATAAAAATCTGCTACACAAATGGTATTGTTCAGCGCAACATCTTACTTGCTGATAGAATAGTCTCGCAACTATATGACTTGTGATACACACAGTTGCTCGACATCTACAACGCCCCTTCCCCCTATATTTCGTGGTAGACCTACCCTTTCAATCGTCTAACCACTGTGATATACTTGATGCTTAGTCATTCCAACAAGCATGGTTATCCTATCGAAGTCGGTGTTCGACCATTTAGTGAGCCCAAGAGAACTCTTCAGAACCAATCTTAGTCTTGCACTGAAGGTTTTTTTTTAATAAGTAAAAAACGGAATAGGGGTAAGGCTAGTACACCGAGTTTTGGCCTCCCTCAGCTCTGCCAACATGGACTGCAGACTCCTGCTTCAGACCCTACCAAGGTTCACTTTTGGTGTCGCCTCTCGGTATACCGTGCACTTAGCAGTTACCGGGAGATGGTCGGTCCGGGAACCTCCTTCTGCCGCGGCACAGAGGTGACAGTGTGGAGTACTTTCGGACTCCGCGGATCTGTGTTCCTCTCTGCCGCACCTCCAGCAGCATGTCTTCCTGTCAGGTCCGGTGCAACCTGCTGCCATATGGCCGTAACCATGACAGCGGTAGCACCGGGTCATCTGCACCTTCTTTCTTACATGACAGGACAACCAAGTCGACTTTCAAGTTTCCCGCGCATATAAGCCTTGCAGCCGCCTCTTCATCCAGCTCAAAGAAAGCCTTGAGATTACCCCGAAAGGCTTTTATCGTTAAATTGACCCTGCATGCTGTCACCAAAGTGCTTCAGTATCGCATCTCCTACGTCTTGGCTTTCAGTGAGCTCGTCAAGGTCAAGCACCTCGACCTCGACACGAGGGACTAGCTCGCAGGCTTTCCCCTCTTCGCCAACTACTTCCTTGATGGCAGCGGACAGTTTGCTCTGCCCCCTGCCTCGTTCCACCACAATGAGGACGTCTCCGTCTCGCGTTTTCCAGACGCCCTTGATTTTGACACTAAGGGCATCTACTTCCACTGTCCTCTGAATGTTGTGGAGGGCCTCGGCGCGGCGTAGCTAAAATTCTCGGACGGTTTAATAAGAACCGCCTCGGGACAAGCTCGCTTAGGACCTCCTTCTTCTTCTCCTTCTTCTTCTTCTCCTTCATTTCTACCACAGGTAGTACCTTCAAAATAGAACTCGAGGCCATAGGTACAAGAACCTACCCCCGAGTCTTCGCCTTCTTCAGCGCTGGTCTCTTCGCGCTTGAGTATGGGGAACTCGCGATGGGCTCCTTCTGCCTCTTCCCTCTGGTACAAGAGAAAAATCTCCCGGCGTCTTCGTCCGTCTGAGTCCCTTGTTCCGCCACCTGAGGTGCCTGACTTTTCGAGGTTGTCAACAATGCGGCTATTTCCTCCTTTCTCTTTTTCTCTACGATTCCTCTAGGAAGGAAGTATTTGTACGATAATTTATAGCTAATTCGCGTTTCCCAGTCGTCTTCCATGGAGTGCAGGATGCGCCCTGCGTCTTTCAATTCTTCACGGATCGGCATGTACATATTTTTATGCGACTTGCGGAATCTCTCCATTTTGATCAATATCTCCTCCAACTTGTTAAGGCTCACAAGCTCCTTTTACATCCTCATCATAATCATAAGGTATTGGCTTATGTGAAAATTGACTTTCGCAGAATTTATTAAATCTCCACGTTTTCAGACCTCCTGATTCCGAAAGAGTAGCTTTTTCGTTGATCTCGGTCTGTCTGTTGTCGATGTGGTCGTTGTCGTCATCGTCGTCGTTGTCGTCGTTGGTGTCTGTATACTCCTTAACTTTCGAAAGATTAATCGGATTGGATTGCCCCTTGGCCCACATTTTTATTGGCCAGAAAGACAGGCCAAGTTCTTCAGATAGCTATTTTGGATTAAAAATAAAGGAGGGGGGGGGGCATTTTAAATAATTTTTTGGACTTTCTTTCCAATACTCAGAAACCGCAAGCACAGTTCTTGTAGTAGGTGGAAAATGAAACAATTTATCCACATGAATTTTTTTTATAAAAAAAAAATTGTCAGAGTTTAGTATTTTCAAAATCCGAAAATATAAATGAAAATGAGAATTTTTTCAAACCACGCAAGATATGGAAAAAAGTTTGAAGAAAAAATGTTTCTTTTTGGGAGTCCTCAAGGATGATATTTTCAACTTTTCGAGTTGGTCGTAAAGAAGAAAATTCAAATTTTGGTCGCACAAAAAATTATAAAAAATAGAAAGATTCATTTTTTGGTCAAACTATACAAGCTCCGGGAAAATATGTATGAACTGAATTAGTGCACCAAAAAATTATCTACAAATTTGTGAAAATTAACTTTTTAATAAGACAAGTAGTGTTTGCTTCATTTATGGAAAGCCATAAAATGAATTCATTCCAATTAGGAAAAATAACCATAAAAATCAAATAATGAATTTTTTTCAAAAATGACTAAGGCTAACACAGAAGGTTGATGAAGAAAAGTTATTCACCCAAAAATATCTGTAAATTTTTTATAATTTTACCCATTGGACGCGTAGTTTTTGGTTCAATCGTAAAAAATAAAATTAAAACTTAGAAAAGTGAATTTTTAGAAAAACTACACAACACGTGAAAAAAGTTAAGCAACGAAACAACTCTACCATTTCGGACAAACTTTGATCGAATGCGCAGCACGAGACACGCGATGAGAACGTATTCGTCAAAGCCGGAGAAGCTTTAAAAAAAGAGAATTCACACTTATAAAATCAAAGTAGTCGACATTTCGCTCTTGAGTTCCACAAGCTTTTTATACAACTGTAGGAAGTTACGAAGGCCAAGCGTGTAGCACAAGGTAAATTTCTAAACGAGCGCGGAGCGCAAGGTGAGAGTACCATCGAGCGTGAAGCGCGCGATGAGAATGTGCCCGCGTAGCGGGCAGATTTTTCTGCCTCTTACTAGCCGAACCCATACTGCTTCGCTTGGGTTCTTTATTTATTCTACTCTGCCTATCCACAACCGTCTCTGCGACTTCCTTTTCTCAGCCGAACATTCTCCATCGAATATTTTGTCTACCCGCGGTATTTTATTTCCTCGGTACCACCCATATAAGAGAGGCACCTCCCTATCCGCAACCTGGGAAGGCGTCCGATGGGAGACCAGCAAATAGTCAGGTTTTTTTTTTCGAAAATCTTATGCTAAATACCCTTAGACTCGAGAACACCTAGATGTTTGTATGACTCCCCCTCATCTATTGTCCCTACATGATCCTCATTCTCATTCTCCAACTCTTCGGTTCCTGGTTTTTACATTCTCATCAGAGAAGGTATTAGATTTGTGTAAAATTTGACCCCCC
>WSXT02084900.1:0-11894 GCA_011762715.2 Neuroterus valhalla
CAATGTCATTATAACTCAAAATACGAAGTGGCCAGTTGGTCGTGGAGGCTAAGGCATGCGCTTTGGACCCACGCCGGCTGGTTGTGGGTTCGATTCCGGCCTTGCACTCTGGAAGAGCTTCGGCTGCCCATGCGGTGAACACTTGCCTAGCAAGAGAGTGTTTATCTCCGGAAAGTCGTGTTGCCGGTACCTCTTGAGAAAAAGGTTACTCTAAGTACTTAGGGCTAGGATTCTTGGTGGTTCGGAACCCACCTTAAGTTTTAGGTCCCTCTCACTTACTGCTAAGGTAGTGGTAGGGTGTGTAAAGGAATGGTGGAGAGGTTCGAGGAAAATGTGAACCCTCAAGGGTCATATTGAATTAATCAATCAATCAACTCAAAATAGGGAAAAATAATATATTTATTATCAGAAAATTCTCAAAAATGGTTATTCCTGATCCGGCTAAGCGGGAAAAAACTCATATTGTATCCACATATCTGCTAAGTATAGATCTAATACGAAATAGTCGTGTGTTCGCGCATTCATTTTGAAGGTACAAATATTTGGGGAAGTCATGAATCTTTGATATTCTTAAGCATTGCAAGCCCAAAGATGGGTATTTTTGGTCAGGCTAAGCGGTAAAAAATTCCTATTGAACCACATATATAGCTGCTTAATATATAGATATGAATGAATGTAGTTGACAGAAGATATGTAAGGGTTTTTAAGGTCGCTGGATTTGAATCTGAAGACAGAATTTCGAAAAACGAAATAGCGGATGAGCTACTGATAAAAATTTTCAAAAAGAGGGTCTAATGTTTGCATTTTGAGTTCAATTTACTCAATAGAAGATATGCAAGGGTTTTCGAGGTCGTTAAAATCGATTCCGAAGTAAAAATTTCAAAAAAATTTTTAGATTTAGCTGGTTGAAATAGTTCGAAAATAAAAAAAAACATTTTTTCGCTAAATATGTCTAAATAATGTTGAAAATTTGTGATTGATGAGAATAATAGATTATTGAAAGAACAATGTAGAACGTCTGAGATTTGTACAAAAATGAGAAAAAATAACACGGGCCGACATTTTCATGAAAAATATTACAAAAATGTTTGTGTTTAGTGTCGATATAGCACAAAATATATTTCGGATGCTAAGACAAGCTCAAATACCAAAATCCATGAAATTCTGAGTCTCTTCAATTATTTAACAAAAAGCATTAAACTATGAAAGACTATATTAGGATAGTATTTTCGTATGTTTGCGATTGAACAACTTTTGTTCCTTGAAAATCACGATTTTTTTTTCAAAACTTGTATAATACCAGGGAAGAGATCACAGAGGACGTGCAAATTTTTTCGTAGTTTATATCAACTTCAACTATCAATAAATTCACATAATTGCATAGGATCTTACAGGGCATTTCACTTATTCTATTTTTCTATCGACTTTTGCGCAAAAATATTGTTTAAACCTATTGATTAATGCTAATTTATCAAGTGTCTTTTTTTATGACACTTTAATATTGCGCATACCTTAAGGAATAGGAGCCATTTTTCAGAATTAAAATCAGTTAAACGTGCTTATTTTGACGTCACTTAAAAGTTGATCGTTGTGCTCTCTCAGTTTCGTGAACAGCGTCAACTCCCTGAAGCGCACGGCACATTACAACACAACACAAACACGGGCACCTATTTGACCTAACTGAAGATACATTTTGACTCTCAAAGCATCAGACTACAAATGTCGAATTTTCCTTGAATTTTTCGAAAAATTGTAACTTTAACATAAATGCGCGAACAAAGGCTAATTTTTTATTGGATCTATATCTAGCAGGTATACATTTGGGTATAATATGGATTTTTCCACTAAGCCGAATAAGAAATAACCATTTTTGAGCTTGTATTACTTGAAAATATCGGATATTCAGTGAATATTTAGAATATTTGCAACTTCAACATGAATGCGCGATCACATCACATTCTTCATTGGATAAATTCTGGGCAGGTATGTATGTTTATGCAAAATGAACGTTTCGTCCTTTAGCTGGATCAGGAATAATTGTTTTGGAGACTTTAGTGATAACACTGGTCTACAGTGGTTTTGTTGCCCAAGATATAAGATTGATTTTGCACATATTTATGCTCACAATTCATGAAACTATCAATGATTTATCAAGATTTGCTCTCGTTTTCTTTTAAATCTTTATTTCCGTTATACATACCAAAAATCGGAAAACAAGAAACAAAATAACAGACATATTGGTAACGTCAGTTTTGTTTTGCAAAATTATCAAACATCGAAGTAAAGAGAAAGGAAAATGTCAAAAACACATGGTATATTTCCAGGAAATGCCTCTAATGAGTTTATTTTCCATAATTTTTTAGGGGACAATCTTTTTTTAAAAACCAGCAGTAATCTTCATCCAAGTAACAATCCTAGTCTCCTGTAGGAATCTATTAGAAATTCTTACAAACTGCTCAAATAAGAGCTAGTCGAATTTTGTACAAAATAATTTAGTTTCATCAAACAAAAATCTGAGATTAAGAAAAATACTCCTAATTGTAAGGACCAAAAAATACGAATTCTCAATGAAACAAACAATTTTTATAATAAAATTATTAAAGCAAGTTCAAAGGGTAAATATAATGTACTCATCCTGGTATAATCATGTAGCTGTGTCTCGTGTTTCCTGAACGATAGTTTTATCTTAATTTTGGGGTTTTGAATTGTATACAGTTCGATGTAATTTAAAGTTCATGTTATCATCATAATGTAATGCTCATGTTAACTATCAAAGTGTGATTGACACAGGGGTCGCGGAAGCGGGGGGGCTGAGGGGGCTCAAGCCCCCTCGAACGGAAAACTGGGGGGGCTGAGCCCCCTCAGTTTTTCAGATACTCCTGTGCATAATTTTGTCCAATGACCTTTTTTTTTGCTTCTCTGTTACCGTGGGCAGTTGAGCCTCCTCGCTTAAAAATACCTTCCGCGGCCCCTGGATTGACAACATTATCTAAAATATCAGGACCTTTGGGGGATAAAGAGCAGACTTTATATATAATTCTGTGCTTGCACCCACTGTTCTGTTTGATAGTCAGACTTGGCCGTCCTGAGAGATGTAGAGTTTTGCATGTAATTCCTACGGAATATTTGCGTGTTCGGAATTGACTGATTTTATGTTTTTAACTAATCAATTATTATTTTTTATGATACTTTTATTTATGAATGTCTGTAATTTTATATTTTTGATCATTTCTGATTTTATCCATTTATGAATAACGATTCTTATTTCTCATATTATCATCACTTTCTCTACCGTATGATTCATTCTATACAGTCTTTTGTAATTCGGAAATTAGCTTTCCTGACTGTGTGTGTGTGTGTGTTACACCTCCGTCAGTCGTTGTTGACGAGTCGTCGTTGTCATCGCTACCTGAGCGAACACGGTAGAGCTTGATTCTTCATTTTCAAGAATCAAGACTCGATCATTTGATCATTCGCAGACATTTTTGGTCCTTCGGCCGGATTCTTATCAGTGCATTCTGTCGAATTCGAAAATTTTTTGATGCACTTTACTGAAATTCTTCGTAACTGTAATAGTGACAATCAGACAGTGTTTTCTGATAATGTTCCTTCCGGGACTATTCAAAGTGACTTGTGAACAATGAGGATTGAAGTGTCGAAGTGCAGTACATGCAAATCGATAATTGCATAACAGTGAAAACCTGGAGAATCATTGAATTTCATAGAAATAATTCAGGTCTGTAAGTTGCTTATTTGTGTACAACGATATGCCTAATCTTTTGTCAAATCTCTGCCCTTGATCTTGAGAATTGTTTACAATTTCGGAGGAATGTCAATCTCAACGTGAAATAATTACACAAATATTTCATGAGACTATAACTTCGATATAAAATTTCGAGATTAAGTTATTATCAGTGAAACCAGTGCTAATTGACAATTAGGTAGTTAATTTATTGACTTATTTATTGCGCACGTGTTCGTTCGTGAACTGTCTCGTGAATTTTGGGTCTTTTTCCGAGACAAGTAAAATGATTTTAAACAACAACTTGTGATTTTCGTGTGTTTTTTAAAATCGAATAAATGAATAGCAACAGTGTTATCGCATCATAAGCACAACGCGACCTCTAATAAATTTCAACTTTCGTGACGTCGAATCAATGTTTTGATAATTTTGTGCGTGTTATTGTAGTTTACTAGAGTGATTGTCATTACGGTCGAAATGTCAACACAACAGGCGGAAATGTTTCTTTTCGAGCAGTTGAAATTTGTTGACAGCTTGGTTGCAAATATTGGAAGCAAATTACGTGAAATTCCAGTCACAACATTTGGAATTGTTGAAAGCCTCTCTGCGCAAGGACATTGAGTATTTCAAGGATCACATCTCATCACAAGTTGAGGAGTGGCTCCAAACTTGTGAAGGATTGTTTATCGATGCATTTGATGCACTTCCATCTCGTGATGGTAATGAATCATCAGTAAATATCAACCCTGGTGTGTCTTTGAACTCAACTAAATCGTTTCCGAATATAACATTGCCGACATTTTCAGGCAATTACACTGAGTGGTCGAATTTCTCAGATTTGTTCAAATCGTTAATTTATGAGAATTTGGAAATCGCTGACGTCGTGAAATTACATCACTTGAAAAAAAACCTGTCTGGTGAACAAGCTTAGTTATTAAGAAATATTCCTGTCATAAATGAAAATTATAAGCGCGCGTGGAAATTATTGGTTGATCGCTATGAGAATAAGCGAATTCTCATCAACTGTCACTTATCATCTATTTTTTTACTGAAGCCTCTATCGACAAAATCAGCTCCCGGTCTAAAACAACTGGTCAATACGGCGGTTGAGAATTTAGAAGCTCTGAAGGCGTTAAATTGTTTGATAGACAGCTGGTCTCCTTTTCTCGTCTTTTTTTTTGACCAACTGCATAGATCCTCAGACACGTCGTGAATGGGAAACCACACTCGGTGATTCAACTGAACCTCCTTCGTATCAATCCTTGCGTACATTTCTTAGTAACAGAGTTCGCACGCTGAATATTCTTGAGGGAAATGCGGCAGAAGCTGGATCTTCATTTTCAGCATTCAAGGATTCTTCAAACTCAAGGTCATCTGCAAACTATTAAACATTGAAACGAAACAGGGGTTATCGTGGTTCGGTAAAGGGCTCAGTGGCTTCAGCACATGTCACTACTGACCACACTAATGACCAGGATCGGAAGTGCTTCCACTGTAGACAGCAGCACTTCCTAGTGTAATGTCCACAGTTTCGTGCATTGAATTCATTCCAGCGAAAGGAGCAAGCTTCAAAGAAGAATCTGTGCTACAATTGCCTACGTCAGCACATGGGAAGTGAGTGTTCTCCATCCAGAAAGTGTCGGATATGTGACAAAAAGCATCATATTATGTTTTATCAGGAAACATCGGCCATCAACCATATTCAAGAAGCTTCTTCATGTATGGAAGAGAAGCCGCAGTTATCAACAATGCATCATCTTCTTGCTCATCATGTAACTCGATCTCGGGCTAAAGTTTTGTTACCAACAGCCACCTTACCAGTCACATCTAGCAGTGGTGCTTAAGAGTTAGTGCGTGCCTTACTTGATATCGGTTCGGAAGTTTCTCTTGCTTCTGAATCTCTCGCGCAACGACTTAGGTTGCCTCGCTCAAGTTGTGATTTGGGCCTTTTTAAAGTAGGTAAAAAACGTGCGTCTGTGACTAATAGTTCCGTTTCTCGCATTTTATCACCATACTTTCAGTCTGATTTCAAATATCGGTTGGACGTACTCGTACTTCCGCGTTTGACTCCATATCTTACACATTTTCAGAGGGGTAATGGAGATTGGCCTCACATTTCTGGGTTACGCCTGGCGGATCTAGACTTCGATAATAATAGGGTGATCGACGTGATCATAGGAGCAGATGTCTATTCGTATTTGCTCCTCCCTGATATCCGTAAAGATTCTCCTTTGGCTCCTGCTGCTCAGGAGACCTATTTTGGTTGGATCTTATCCGGAAAAAATTCAAGCGATTCATTGGCATCCTCCAGCAAAGAATCTACAACAGCCGTTGGAATGCATATTTGACAGCTGACAGCTGAGGATCAGAAGTGTGAGGATTTCTTTATTGCTACTCACTTTCGAACACCTGAAGAAGAAAGGTACGTGGTTCGGCTTCCGATGAAACACAACTTTCAATCATTCGGAAATTGATATTGTCCAGCTCCTCGAATGTTGCATCGTCAGGAACGTCGCCTTGCGCGTGACGTAACCGTTTTTAAGGCTTATAATGAGTTCATCGGAGAGTATCTCAATCTTGGCCACATGATTCCTGACAGAGAGGCTCTAGTTCATCGACACGGTTCACGGTCCTTCTACTTACCTCACCATGGTGTGTGAAAGCATTCAAGTACTACGACAAAGCTTCGAGTAGTCTTCAATGGTTCTCAGCGATCGGAGGCTGGTATCTCGCTCAATGAATGCTTGCACGTTGGACCTACTATATTGCCAAACATGATGGATATAGTATTACGTTGGAGATTCCATGTCATCGCTATGTGTACCAATATTAAGAAGATGTATAGGCAGATTCAACTGCATCGGGATGATGAAGATCTTCAGCTGATCCTGTGGGAAAAATCACCTGAGGACCCTGTCCAAACTTTTCGCCTAACAACTGTCACATATGGATTGTCTTGAGCATCATGTCTTGCTCTTCGATGCCTGCAGCAACTTGCAATTGATGAGGGACAACACAATCCTCTTGCCGCTAAGGCAATTCATCAAGGAACTTATGTTGATGATGTCATCACTGGTACTGATATGCTAGACGGAGCAATCCTTCTCCAGAGTCAGTTACATCAGCTGTTCAAAGTGGGCGGCTTTCCCCTTCGAAAGTGGATGTCGAATGACTCGGTGTTATTACGGAGTTTACCAGAAGAATATCTGGCTTCATCGCTACCCAGATCTATTCTACTCCAACAATCCGTTCAAATCCTAGCTCAACTTTTTGATCCCTTAGGTTGGCTGAGCCCAGTGATTATTACTGCCAAGATCTTCATCCAATTCCTGTGGCTCTCAAAAATATCTTGGGACGAACCTCTTTCGACAGAAAATTATAATCGATGGTTGGAGTATCGAAACAATCTTCCTTTTTCAGGGATTGAGATACCTCTTTGGATTGGATTCCGTTCGTCTTCTGGTTCCTACGAACTCCACCGATTCTGTGATGCTTCTGAGAGAGCTTCCGCCGCTGCTGTCTACCTTCTCATAAGATCGGCTTCTGGAGTGTCTGATGTATGACTCGTTGCTTCAAAATCTAAGGTGACTCCCTTAGAGCAGTTGAGTTTACCTCGATTTGAACTGTGTGGAGCAGTTTTTTTGGTTCACTTGATGCAGTATGTACAAAAAGAATTACAACTAGATGTTCCTATACATTTATGGAGTGACTCCACTGACACTCTTTACTGGATAAAAGGACATCGCACAAGACGGAAGACCTTTATAGCCGATCGCGTGTCTACAATTCAAACGACGTTTCCATCAGCACATCGGCATTATGTACCATCAGCGAGTAATCCAGCTGATTGTGCATCACGGGGTATTCCTGCCATAAACTTAGCTTCTTTTTCCCTTTGGTGGGAAGGATCAGATTGGTTATTGTCACCGACCATCTGATCAGCTCAGCCTCCAAAAAGCAAGAAAAATCAACTCCAATGAATCCAGTGTTGACACCATTGGAAGTGCAATCTGAAAACCTGGCCCGGATTCGACATGAACAGCATAATTATTTCAACGCTGAGATCAAGCTCATGATTTCAGGGAAAGCGATCTCTCCGAAGAATAAACTAGCTCGCCTAACACCTTATCTGGATGCTCAACAGCTGCTACGAGTTGGAGGTCGTTTGAAAAACTCTATCCTCAATCCGGATGAAAAGTATTCTCTCATTATAGCTTCCGAATCAGCTTTGACGTCGCTACTAGCCGAGTACCATCAACGGCGCTGTCTTCATGGTGGTGTTCAGCTCACCCTTGGAACTTTGAGACAGCAGTCCTGGATTCTGAAGGGTAGATCTGTCTTGAAGGGTTTCATTCATTGATGCCTTCCATGCCTTTGTCAGAGAACAGCCACATCTCAGCAACTAATGAGGAATCTTCCAGCAGTTCGTTCTAGTCCAAGTAGACCTTTTCTACACACTGGTGTGGATTCTGCTGGACCCATTCGTCTTCGTACCACCAAGGGTCGCAGCTTTAAATCATATAAAGGTTACGTTGCCAGTTTCGTATGCTGCTCCACTCGTGCTCAACACTTGGAAGTAGTGTCCGACTATACGGCAAATGGTTTCATCTCGGCCTACACGAGATTCGTCTCCCGTCGTGGGATATGCCTAACGTTATCCAGTGATTAACGAACGAACTTCATTGGTGATGACGCTAAGCTTCGAGCCGTGTTCACATCAGGATCCAAGCAATCAAAATTCATCGCTTTAGTGCTTGCTGCTGATGGATCTGAGTGGAGATTCAATCCACCAGGTGAACCTCATTTTGGTGGACTTTGGGAAGCAGCTGTTAAATCTCCCGAACACCACATTCGACGAGTCCTCGGAGATAGAGCACTAACCTTCGAAGAAATGAGTACCTTCCTTTCTCAAGTATAGGCTTGATTGAATTCTCGTCCACTGCAAGCCATGTCTGATGATCCTGAAGACCTAAGTATTGCGTGTCAGTCGTTGTCGACGAGTCGTCTTTGTCGTCGCTACCTGAGCGAACACGGTAGAGCTTGATTCTTCATTTTCGTGAATCAAGACGGTTTTTTCATTAATTATTTAAAGTTTACTATTTTTGTTGAATAAAGAGGGCTCTGAGAGGAGCATTATGTTGTTGGATAATAATCGAAGCATCAACTTATTTGTCTCAGCCTTTTCTCACCTTATAAATAGTGAAAACTGAAATTGGATTATTTAAATTTCTCTCAACGTTTCAAAATCGTTGCTCGATCATTCGCGGACAGTGCGGTACTCTTATATTGAATAATAATGTGGAAAAATTGAAACAATTACAATCAGTGCAGTGAAATCTAAGATAAAAAATTAACTCATGAACGAGATTCCAACGAAATACATGAATTTTATACAAAATAGGATAAATATATTAAATCATCAATCAAAAAAATAATTTTTAACAAAATAGTTACACTTTCAACCAACCAGTTGATTTTTCAACCAAGGAGATAAGTTTTCCATAAAAAAAGCCAATTTTTAACAGAAGAAATTAAATTTCCGATGAATCTTCAATAATTATGTAATTTTTCAAGCAGTTAAATTTTCGAACCATTAAATGAAATTCCTGGAAAGTGTGAAACTTTCGAGACAGAAAGACGAATTTTCCACCAAAATGGTAGAACTTTTGGCCAAATCATTGAATTTTTCAGCAAAATAGTCGGAATTCGATCCAAATAAACGAAGTCTCAACAAAACTGTTTTAAATTTAACAAAATAATTGATATTTCACGAGAAGTATTCATAACTTGAACAAGTGAAATGAATTTTCAACTGAAATAATAAATCTTCAGCAGAAAAAGTTAACTCTCAAAAAATGTGTGACTCTTGAATGAGTAGTAGAATGTAAAACTAAAATTTTCAACAAAATATTCAAATTTTTTAACAAAGGACAAAGTTTAAACCTGGAGAATTCATTTTCTACCAAAAAAAGCGAATTTTTTTACAATGGATACAGATTTAAAATCTGTTTTAAAGGTGAAGGATTGTAATTGAACACCTTGATTGAAAGTTCCACAAATTTGGTTGACATGATTTTGCTTCCTGAAAGATCCCTAATTTCAATAGAAAATTCATCAGTTCGGTTTAGAAACTAGTCAGTTCCTGCTGAAAATGTTACTGTTTTGTTGAAACATATTTTTCTTAGGAATTCAATTTTTTTTTTGTAATCTAACTATTTTGTCGTTTAAATGTCACGGATTTCGGTAGAGAAATGAAGAATCTTATTGAAAACGTACTTTTTCAGTAGCTTAGAGTAAACTTTTTTATTACATATTTAGTCCATTAGCGCTTTACCACGCATATTTCACAGGAATTGCATGCCTTACGCGTTTGGAACTTCCAAGACTGGCTAAAACGTACAGCATTCCCTTTTTGGTCGGAAATTCACGACAATCTATCACATATTTTATAATCATTTGATATATTTCGATCAGATTGTTCGGTTGAAAATACAACTTTATTGTGAAAAAATTCGTCTTTGTAAGGGTTCTAGTACATATCATCCATTCGATTGTATTTGGAACGCATCGAAGTTGTAAGCTGCGGAAGCATTTTGTTTGTTTGGCGATACACTTTTGTAAATTTGAAAGAAGAGATTGAATCGAACTGTCAAAGAGTGAACATATTAAATAAAACTTATCTAAATCCTAAGCCTTACAACATCAGAAGTGGGATCGAGCACTGAAATTTTATGAAGATTTACCAACTTTTGCACTCATTGTCTACATTGTGCAATTCAGGGGGTTCCAACTCCGGCGAAATCATGCTAGAGTTTCTTCTCCTCTCTTTTATCTACCTCTCCCGCACGCCTCATAGCTGCTTACAGGTTTCTCCAAGTTCCTCCTCTTCGACCTGTTTCGAATACTCGACCTGTTTTTACTGGTTTTTTCGCGGGGAAAGGGGTGAAGTATGAATAAAAAGGAAAAGCATTCAGTTCAATTTCCACATAAGCAGCCCGATCATATCATAACTGAAAACGATTTTTTTTTGTCACCTTCAACAGTCTTGAGAATAGAAACATCCTTCTTTGCATTATACCTTCAAAGCTAATACTGAACTAACATTAAAATAAGGTCCATCAGGCTAGCAACTACACAATCGAAATTCCCGAATTGCTTTGCATCAGAATTTTGGGCTTTTTTTGGGCTGTATTGTCAATTTTTGGGCTCCAATACTTTTTTTGAAAATTCAAATTTCGAGTAAAGGTGCTGGCTTGAATTAAGCTAGCATCTCCACTATATGAAAAATGTGAAGAATAAAACACTTCAGAATTTTGGGCTTTTTTGGGATTTTGAACGCAACAACAATCGATTTCCATAAACCAGCCCTACGAAAAATTAAACTACCCCCCATTTAAACAATGTGGAAAATACAAAATCAAACACATCAGAATTCGGGGCTTTTTCGGGCTCTTGAACGCACGAACAACCAATTTCAAAAAACCACGCTACGGAAAAGAAACTACCCTCCTTATAGTTGTGAGTACGTTGGAAATTCAAAAAAGCACAAAATTCTGACATGTTTGATTTTGTATTCAAAAAAATTTTTGAATGGAGGTAGTTTCTTTTTTCGTAGGGGTTGTTTTTTCGAAATCGGTTGTTGTTGCTGCGTTCAAGAGCTCAAAAAACGAAAATTATCATTTGTTTGATTTTGCTTTTTTAAAATTGTTTGAGTGGAGGTGGTTTTTTCGTAGGGGTGGCTTTTGGAAAACGGTTTTTGTTGCGTTCAAGAGCTTAAAAAAAGCCCGAATTTCTGATGTATTTGATTCTTGATTTTTCACATTTTTTATACAGTGGAGGTGGTAGCTTGATTCAAGCCAGCACCTCCACTCTAAATTTTATTTTTCAAAAAAAATATTGGAGCCCAAAAATCGGCAATACAGCCCAAATAAAGCCTAAAATTCTGATGCACAGAAATTTGGGAATTTCGATTGTGGAGGTGCTAGCTCGATGCTCATGCTAACATAAGCTTACAACACTTTCCCTTGCTTGAAATATACTCTATCTTGCTCTACGTACAGCGATCTAGCTCGGCGTGTACGCGCTCTCTTTCCAACTCATTCCTTTCGGTATTCTGCTCCCACCACTCGGGTGTACGCGGATGTACGCGGGA